>JARGYO010005626.1:96572308-96854808 GCA_029206835.1 Rana muscosa | reverse complement strand
CACCGCTACGCCCGAAGAGACGGGAACTGTGTCTCAGGGCGCCCTTTGATGACGCGGTTCCGCCGGAAGTCGTCGTTACTTCCGCCTGCTGGAACGCAGAAACCCCGCCCCCCGGCGCCGTACCCGGAAGTGTCCGCTGAATCAGCGTGGCCGCCACAGTGTCTCCCGCCCGCCAGCCAGGACACAGAACCGGAGTCCACACCAGGTACTGCTTACAGGGCTTGGGGTCCGCCAAAAAGGTCTTGCTCTCTCTGAGCTTATGGCAGCGGTGGGGCTGGCGACCTCGCTCTTCCCCAGTAGGACAGAGGGGTGCCCAGGCAGAGGAGAGTCAACGCCAGGGACTCTTCTCAGGACAGTCCTGAGACATGGAGCTCCCTTAAGTTCCTTAGCGGTGCTCCTTCCCGTCCGGCAGGAAACACAATAACTGAAGGAGGAGGCCTGGAGGACCACCTTTAAAAGATAATGGGTGTGTGTTTCCTGTCCCGGAGGGAGGAGCCCTATGTCTCAGAGGCTGTCCTGGAAGACAAAAAAGGAGAAAAATAGGGTTTACAACCACTTTAAATCCTATGCTCAATGCTACCATAACATAATGTTAACAGTCTTGTTGGAAGCATAAATAAAAAGTAACAGATTGCCTTTTCTTAAAAAATGCTGCAACCGGCTACCTTTAGTACATCAGTATTGTAATAACAACACAAGCAATAATTATTTTGACAATTCAATATAAGTTTACTTATAAAATCTCCTTTTATGTATTGAGTGCTGCCTGTCTGCTGGCCATCTCTTTTCACAAATTCCTAAATTCCATGCATGCTTCGTAGCTTCTCCCCTGCTGTTTACTTTCCATTTCTAAGACTATATATCCCATGGTACCGTGCTGTCTGCAAGCTGTGCTTCCTGTACTGACCCCAACCTTCTTAATCTCCTCCTCTCAGCACTTCTGTAGTTCAGAATTCTGTAACGCAGCAGTGCCTACTCACAGGGCATAGTGACTATGAGTTGCAGAATTCAAGAAAGTAAATGTGTGGGGATATTCACAGCACAAGTTTACAAAATGTCAAGATTGTTCAAAGTAATAGGAGTAGGCTAGCAATAATTGAAATATAATGCAGACATGAATATGATTTTACATTTTGATTATAGATACGCTTTAACCTAAAGTCTGATCTTCCCATTCAATAAAGCTCACATATTAATGTACATAAGCCTCCTGATGTCTGACCAGCACTGGAAGGAAACAGAGGCTGAAATTTTCCAAGAAAATTAAGCACTTTAGCTATTCTATTCCACTCCAGCAACAGTTAAAAAGTCTAACTTAAAAATAAATACAAATGCAAGCAGGCAGGCCTTTTATTGCAAAAAAGACATGCAATGTCTGTAATAAAATAAACGTGCTTACCTGCTAGTAGTCTTTTCTAAAATGTACACTGAAGTGCACATGCACAGCTCAGTATACATTCCAGCAAAATGCCTGTGTGCCAGAATGACTGAACTCCTGCATGTTACACCATTCCATGCCACCCAATCAAGATGGCCAAGGACTAGCATCAGGAAGAGGCTGGGGAGAAAGTGCCAGCAATAGACCTTGGAGACGTTGGATTATTGGAGCAAAAGTAACATATTGTTCCTCTTCACATAATGTGCGATGCATTCGCACTGCGCATTGCCCAAAAAAGGTGTGCGTTTTTCTAGGCATTGCGGTGCGGCTTAAGTGCGAATTCAGGCCCATTATCTTCTATGGGCATGCATCTGACTCGCAGATGTGTTCAGTTCTCATCAGGATTTCTCTCCTTCTCCTCACTACACTTCCCCCCTCCCCTTCTCTCTCCCTGGTCACCAAATTTGCAGCTAAAACAGGGATGATCTGCTGAACAGTTCTCTTATCTTTTTGCAGAGATAAGAGAGCTGGAATTCGCACAGCACCAGTGTGAACCCAGCCTTAGAGGTGCCTCTCTTCTCTTTTATACTCTGTAGCTCCTGCTGGATTTTGTTTCTTATACCCTTGTGGAGGCTTTCATTTGTGGATGGACATTTTAGAGTTACACAACCTATCACATTGCTATAATCTTTTTATATGGACTATAAACTGAAGGACTTATGAATAAATGGTTGTGGAACGAATCATTTGAGTTTCCATTATTCCTTATGGGGAAAATTCGCTTTGATATACTTTGGATTACAAGCATGTTTCTGAAACAAATAATGCTCACAATCCAAGGTTTTACTAAATATATTTATTATATATATATATATATATATATATATATATATATATATATATATATATATATATATTCCTAAAGAATAAAATGTTGGATGTTGCATATTTTAATGTCACACAGTGTTTCCGCAGCAATTTTTTCAAATGCAATTTTTTTGTAAGAAAATTCAATTTAAAGAAAAGAGTTTTAATGCAAAAAACACAATATGTAACCCAAGTTCTTGATAAAATATAAAAGGATGATACTACGCTAAGTAAATGGATACCAAACATGGCATGCTTTAAAATTGCGCACGCTCGTGGAACGTCAACAAATTACAATACTTAAAAATCTCCCATAGTTGACGCTGGCAAGTTTTTTTTTTTTACAGGTTACCTGTTCAGAGTTACAGAGGAGTATAGAGTTAGAATTATTGCTCTCACTATAATGTTTGTGGCGATACTTCACATGTGTGGTGCGAACACTGTTTACATATACGTTCGCATCTGCGCAGGAGCATGGGGAGACAGGGCACTTTAACATTTTGTATTATCTCTTTTATTAAAATGGTTTATTTTTACACTGTCCCTTAAAAAATTTTGATCACTTATCGCTATCACAAGGAATGTAAACATCCCTTGTGATAGCAATAAGCAGTGACAGGTCCCCTTTACAGAGACCAAAAAAAAAACAACAATTATCTCATGCTTTCCAGAAACACAAATGGCTCAGTTTACATTTTCCCTAACCAAAGTGACAAATTGCTAGTTGCTTCCAATCGCTTAGACCAGTGGTCTCCAAACTGCGGCCCGGGGCCATATGTGGCCCTTTAATTGCCTTTTATTGGGCCTTGGGGCACTATTACTTCCACTGATACGAGACACTGTTCTGCCAACTGACAATGCTAAAAGTGAACCAGTGGCTAATCAGCTGCTTGGATTGCTTTTAACAGATAGGAAATGGGCTGCTGAAAAACCCCAAAACTGAAGCTATGGCCGACAGCTATGGCCCCCGGTAAACCACTTCAAAACCACAGCGTATATATGTATTGTATGAATAAGTATATGTATTGTAATCTTGAATTACTTAAAGCAGAACTATAGGAAACTATGTAAGGGAGGGTTATTACCCTTCTAAGATTTATTTTTTGCCACCTGTGTCCCATTGGGGATATTTACCTTCACTTCCTGTCCCATAGCAAAAACAGGAAGTGAGACAAAATCCCTGCAAATTAAGGAATCTTTTGGGGACTCCAGGTCTTCAGAACTAGTGTCCCCATTGGAAGATTCCCCCTCTATCTCATTTCTAGGGACAACCCAAAATGTTAGATTTACTTTTAATGATAATGGCAACAGGGGACAAATAGAGGGTGAACCTCCCTAACAGGGACACAGACAGCAATAAAAACCAAATGGGTGTTCTAATCCCTCTCCACCCTATCCAAAAAAATGAAAAAAAAAAAAAAAGAAGAAGAAAATTGCCTTTAGTTATACTTTAAGCTAACATTTTAGCACAGGTCCATTTTAAAGGACCTTGAAACAGCATTTTTTTTTTTTTTTTTTAACACTCTGGAGATTAGAAGAACTTAAAATATTCTGGTGTGCACATTATGGATATTTGGTCACATGGGTAAAAAGAAAATACCAAAGGTTTTAGAACGTACTGTCTAAATAGGGATTGAAGGAAGACAGCTAGGTACTGACAGCTTTCCAAGATTACTGGACAGGTGAATCCCAATGTCTGTATAAATGAGCCCTCTGTTTACTTCTAGTGATAAATTAAAAGAAGCGTAATTGGGACATTAAATGAAGCGCATGTATTCATGTGCAGTGGCGGATCCAGGGGGGGGGGGCAACAGGGCAATTCCCCCCCCCCCCCCCCCCCCGAGACTAGGTCACTCTCACTTGCTTGCTCAGTTGTTTTTTTTTGCGCCTGATATCCCGAACTTTGGGGACCCAGTACCGGCCGGCCGTAGGACCCCTGGACCCCAAACTTGGCACACATGTAGCCCAATGTCTCTTCTACAAGTGTGTAAAGTTTGCTGTCTGGAGGACCTATGACCGTGGAGCACTGATTTTTTAAAACCGGGCACCCCTTCCATAGACTCCAATGTTAAACGGTCATTTCTCCAGTGATTTTGCGGACCCGGTACCGGCCGGTCGTAGGTCCTCTGGACCCCAAACTTGGCACACATGTAGCCCCATGTCTCCTCTATAAGTTTAAAAAGTTTAGTGTCTGGGAGAACCGATTTTTCAAAGCCAGGCACTCCTTCCATAGACTTCCATGTTAAACATCAGTCTAGTCATGGGCACAGTGAGGCACGGGCACAGTGAGGCAAGTATAAGCCTAGGTCACCCTAGGCTTATACTTGAGTCAATAAGTTTTTCCAGTTTTTTGGGGTAAAATTAGGAGGTGCCTCGGCTTATATTCGGGTCGGCTTATACTCGATTATATACAGTACTTGTTCTGCGGCTGCCGCTGCCTCTCTGAGTCCCTCTCTCTCAGTTTCTCACATCAGCCGATCAGCGGCGCTGAGAGAGAGAGACTCGTCTAATGTAGTTACGTGTAGCACTGATCCGATACCAGGAGCGGAGGAGGAGGTGGGTGGAGCCTCTTCCCTGCACTCGCTGCCAACGCCTGGGCCGCTTGGCGTCTAGCAACGAGTGACGTCAGTGAGTCACGTCAGGCCGCTCTGCGGGCAGGTGCAATAGCGTGCGGCTCCACAGACGGGTAAGAAAGTGGGCGGCTCCGCTTGCGGCGCGGTTTGTTGTCGGGGGGCGGCGCGGTTCGTGGGCAGACTGCGCTGCTCAGTGTGTTGGCAGCGCAGGTGAGAGTGAGAGAGCAGGCTCAGTGTGGCAGCTGGCCAATCAGCTAGCCGGGAGCGGGGGGAGCAGAGAGATGAGATCATCTCTCACCGCCCGTGCCTGCCCTGCATTCCTGCAGTGACTTCTGCCCTCACTGTGCAGGCAGCAGAGAGATTACAGTACATTATCTCTCTGCTGCCTGACTCTGGGAGTCTGGGACACAGCAAGAGACAACCAAAACTACACCTTAGCAGGCAAGTTGGTGACAATCCGCAAGGTGTGGCAGGCGACGTGGCAAGTGACAATCCGCAAATTGTGTCAGGTGACGTGGCAAATGACAATCTGCATCTGGTGGCAGGCAAGTGACAATCAGCAAGGTGTGGCAGGTGACGTGGCAAGTGACAATCAGCAAGGTGTGGCAGGTGACGTGGCAAGTGACAATCCGCAAGGTGGGGCAGGTGATGTGGGAAGTGACAATCCACAACGTGTGGCAAGTGACACGCTCAGGGCTCCCACTGATTCTGCATTGAACTATTTAATTTCATATTACAATGTAATAATATAAATAATGCGCTTCAATCATCCTGACACCATAACAACCATGGTGCCGGGATGATTGAAGCGCTGACACCAACCATTTCCCCGATAAATTTCCCACAAAAAAATCATTTTTTGGCAGTGCCCCTCCCGAGAAAAGACTCTGGATCCGCCCCTGTTCATGCGCCTCCATCCCGGTCTCATTTATTTCTAGTGATAAATTGTTTCTGTACGTTACACCACTAGGTGGCAGCATTGATCTATTTTTTACAGCTATTCTGAAAGCACAACAGCAGCCAAAACTTTTACTTTTAGCATACAGTGGAGAGAGATTGGGTTAGGTTTTTATTGCGGTTTGTTACCTTCACCCTCTCTATTTATTTTATTTCTCTATTTATTTTATTTATTTTTCTATTTAGTCTATTTCTGTTGGTTAGCTTAACCTTTTCTATTCATCCTGTTGACTTATCACAGAGAAAGAAAATCCTAGATTTTGAGTTCTTACTAAGACAAGAGAGGAGAGGAAATCTACTAATGTCACTAGTTCTTGTTGCCAACCAGAGATTTCCTATTACTTTCTGTTGTGGCTTTGGGACAGGAAGTGAAGGGAAATCTGATCAATAGGAAAAAGATGGCAAAAACCCCTGACAAGGGTTATAACCCTCCCCTACTCTATCCAAAAATGAAAAAAAAAAGTTTTGGCTTTAGTTCCGCTTTGACTGTTACAAATTAACACTTTACAAATCATCATTACAGTATATGTATAAACGTCAGAAATAGTTAATTAAGCTTATCTTGAGCATAAAGTACCCCTTTTGTCCTTAAAGCGGAGGTCCACCCTGAAAAAATCTTTACATTAAAATATCTAAAAAAAAATGAATAGAAAAAAATAAAAAATATTATACTCACCCTAAATGCCTGTTGCTATGCGGAAGTCCCCTAATCTGCCTCTAATGTTCCTCTTCTCGTCCGCGGTGGGTCTCCTTCCGCTTCTTCTTGTGAATGGGCCGCGCTGCCTTCTGGGAACTGTGTGTATCCCAGGAGGCAAGCCGCCCATTCACAAAGCGCCGTGCGAGTGGCGCATGCGCAGTAGGAAACGGCTTCACTGTCTGTTTCCCTTACTCAGGATGGAGGAGCCGGGACCTGCCAGCAGCAATCGATCGCCGTGACGGCACCGACATCGCGGGCGAGTAGGACGGGCAAGTGTCCTTATTAAAAGTCAGCAGCTACACTGTTAGTAGCTGCTGACTTTTTTTTTTTTTTTTTGGCTGCACCTCCGCTTTAACAACACGAGAACCAGCTCAAAAAAAATAAAAATCTGTTACTTTTACTTTGTTAGAGCTGCACGAATCTGGATAAAATGAGAATCACAATTTTTTTTTTTTTTTTTTTAGAATAAAGATCATGATTCTCGGCTTAACATCATCTTTCACATTATACAAAAAAATTGGGCTAACTTTACTGTTTAGTTTTTTTTTTTTTTATTCATTAGGATGTATTTTTTCCCCCAAAAATTGCATTTGCAAGACCACTGCGCAAATACAGTGTGCATTAAAATATTGCAACATATATAATGTTTGGGGGTTTGAAGTAATTTTCTAGCAAAAAATACAGATTTTACCTTGTAAGCAGCGAATGTCAGAAAAAGGCTTAAGCCCTGTACACACGATCGGATTTCCTATGGATTTTAAACCAATGGATTTTTCCATCAGAAATCCGATGAAGCTGACTTCCATCAGTCTTGCCTACACACCATCAGTCAAAAAACCGATCGTCCCAAACGCCGTGACGTAAAACACTCAGACGAGCCAAGAAAAATTAAGTTCTATGCTTCTGAGCATGCGTGGGTTTTTTATCCGATGGAGCTCCCCACAGACGATAGTAATTTGCCATCGTTCTTTTTTCCCATCGGATAAATTTAAAACGTTCTATTTTTTAACACCGATGGAAAAAAGACCGATGGGGCCCCCACACGATCGCTTTGTCCGATGAAAAAAGTCCATCGGACTGTTTTCATTGGTAAAACTGATCGTGTGTACAGGGCTTAAGTCTTATGTGGTTAAACGTACCTCATTTGCAGACGAAGTTCATGCCTTTGACCAAATGATACATTGTTTCTTTTTATTTCATCTCTGAGAAATGTTGTGATAAAAACTTTGTTTGCTTTTTTTTTTTTTTTCTCCTTTGATGGCTCTGAGCAGAGAACTGCTCTGCACTTGTTACTTGTTGCCTATGAATCCTGGAAATGCCGGATGAAGATCATGAGGAGGTTTGGATCGATTTTTACGTTTTTTAACAATTAATCGTGCAGCTCTACTTTCGGTCATTAAAACATATCAAATAAAAATGCCAGGACAGTAGGAAAACTTTACCTTTGATCAAATTTTTGCCACCATTTGCTGGAAATCAAGAAACATGCTGGTTTTGAAGAGTTAAAAAATAAATAAAAAAAACATACAATTAAAGTGGTTCTAAAGGCAGAAGATTTTTTTTTTAATTGTAACCACTTCCAGACCGCCCACTGTATATGTGTCATGACTTTGACGTTATATACTGTGGTTATTATTATTATACAGGATTTATATAGCGCCAACAGTTTACGCAGCGTTTACAACTTGAGGGTAGACATTACAAATACTATACACTTTAATACAGTAGGAATCAGAGGGCCCTGCTCCTTAGAGCTTACAATCTAAGAGATATGGCAGCAGATAGCTGCCATAACCCCAGTATTCTTTTACACAGTGGGCGATCCTCACTGCAGAATCACTTTTATGGGCAGTGGGAGAGGTGCCCTGCTTCCCGGAGACGTCGGTAGCGGCGAAAACGATCTGACCGTCTGGACTGATGGGTAGGAAGTCATGTGAGGGCAAGATGGCCCCCACTTAACTATACCCTTGGAGAACTGGAGCAACGTCAAAGGTCACTTCCGCCCTCCGGCATTAAAGGGCCCATTTTTTTTGTGTGTAAAAGTACAATTCTATTATTTATTTTTTTAAGTGTAAATGTGAGATCTGAGGCCTTTTTGACCCCAGATGTCGCATTAAAGAGGCCTTGTCCTACTTATTTCTATTACCAGGGATGTTTACATTCCTTGTAATAAGAATAAACGTGATCCGATTATTTTTTTTAAGGGGACAGTGTAAAAACAAAAGAAAAAGTAAAAGAAAAAAAAAAAAAAAATGTAAAGCCCTCCGAGCTCGCATGCAGAAGCGAATGCATACGCAAGTCGCGCCCGCATATGTAAACAGTGTTCAAATCACACGTGAGGTATCGCCGCCAGCGTTAGAGCAATAATTCTAGCACTAGACCTTCTCTGTAACTCAAACCTGGTAACCAGTAAAAAAAAAAAATCAAGTGTCGCCTATGGAGATTTTTAAGTACCGTAGTTTGTCGCATTCCACGAGTGTGCCCAATTTTAAAGCACGACATATTGGGTATCAATTTACTCAGCATAACATCATCTTTCACATTATTTAAAAAAATTGGGCTAACTTTACTGTTTTCTTCTTCAAAAAAGTGTATTTTTTCCCAACTATGATGTGACAAAGTATTGCAATGATCTCCATTTTATTCTCTAGGGTCTGTGCTAAAAAAATTAAATATATATATACACACACACACACACACACAAGTAATTTTCTAGCAAAAAATAACGATTTTAACTTGTAAACAACAAATGTCAGAAATAGGCTTGGTCCAGAAGTGGTTAAGATCAAAAACCTTCTGTGTGCAGCAGTCCCTCTCAGTCCCCTAATACTTACCTGAGCCCCATCCCAATCCTTGGCTGTCCGGGACTCTCCCTCCTCATTGGCTGAGACAGCAGTGGGCAGCATTGGCTCCCACTGCTGTCAAAATCAGTGAGCCACAGGGCGGGGGGGCCCGAGCAGCAGCTCCATGTCTGAATAGAAACAGAGCAGCGTCTCAGCTGTCCCCAAAGCAAGCTGCTTGCTGTGGGGGAACTTGGGAGGAGGGAGGGACCTGAGAAGAGGAGAATTGGGACTGCTCTGTGCAAAACCACTTCATAGAGCTCGTAAGTATGACATTATTTTTTTTTTAAATAACAAACAAGACTTTAATTTCACATTAAGGTCTGCATATTCGCTGTTTGTTGCAAAACAGACATTGTGTGTTTACTCAATATAGGTAAAATCCCTGGGGTTCCTCCAGCTGTGGCTGATTGACCTCCCTTCTGAAAGTGGCTGCATATTTCCAGGGCCAATGCCACTTGGCAGCAGCATGACACCAATTATCTTTTAAAACCATCTGTAAGGGTGGCATGCTGACCACACTGTAACTAGGGCTACCTTCCCACTCCCCACCAATGTAGGGGGCATTTTTTCTAACTGACCCCTAAATAATTGGTTAAACCAGGGGTTCCTCTAGACCTGAAATTTTAGGGGTTCCTCAAGGAAAAAAGGTTGAGGAAGGCTGTACTAGCAAGCTGATACACTGCGGAGGGGTTTAAGCGCCCTAAAGATAATTTATTGTTGGTTGCAAAATAGATGCAGTGTTTATAATATGCTCTATATATTTAAAATTACTGAGGGGGTCAAAACGTGGCAATGGTGCACAAAATACAGTGCATCATTACAGAAGAACTAAAGGCAGGGCTCAAAATTTCAAGTCCTGATCTACTAGCCAAGCCTCAAGGGTTACTCGCCACCAGTTGCCCCACCCAACCCCTACCATGCCCCGCCCCTAAACACGCCCTCATAAATTATCTCATGAAATGACATTTAAATTTTTTATGCAGAATTAAGTTCTAAAAATAAATAACCAACAACTTTATCCGTGCCCATCAATGCAACCTCACCTGTGTCCACCAATGCAGCCTGTCCCTGTCCACCAAAGTGTCCACCTCCTCTCTTCCCCTCCGCGAGCGCTGGGAGAAGGACTCCCATACAACCCCGCATGCCGGCGATGCACACCCCCCCTCCCAGGCAGCCCTTCCTCGCCAGCCCTCAAAATTCACTCGCAAAATGCGTGCAGGCGAGTGGAATTTTTGAGGGCTGCTAAAGGCAAAACATTTTTTTTTCCCCATTTTGGAAAGCATAAGGGAGGATTAGAACCTGTCAGGTGATCTATAGGCCCCAGGGCCATCTTTGTCCTATTGGAAAGATTTCCTTTCACTTCCCATAGCCAAAACAGGAAGTGACAGGAAAACCCTCCAAAGTGAGGGAATCCTTGCTTGTCATCAGAACTAATGTCCCCATTGGAAGATTTCTCCTGTATTATTGTTCTGGGGACAAGCCAAAATGTGGAATTATATTTGACTTTCAATGATGATGGTAAACAGGACAAACAAAGAAAGTGCCTATGATCCCTTCATACATTATTCTACACAGGTTGAAATGGATGGACTGGTATCTTTATTCAACCTTACCAACTATGTAACTATGAATTCATTGATTCCTCTTTCCTTCCTCCATGGTGGGCTCGCAAATATAAACAGAACCAGAGCCAATCTGATGGGCTCTGTACATCTGTCTGCCTAATGATAGTTTGATAAACACACAGCCATATTTAAAAGGAGCTGCAGAAATAATTGTCCACCACACTGCCATTTATGAACTTGCAGTATGGCAGTAGTAAAATGGGTAACTAAAATGTTGCAGCCAATTTCCCTCACTGCACATAAACCTGGGCACAGTAATACATGGTCTGTAGTTACCAGGAGCAGTGTGGGTGTTTCAAGCCACTACAGATAGTTTATTCTTCTCAGACAGATCCTGTCCATTAGACCTGCAGCGAATTAACCACTTGACGTCAGCGCTATAGCCGAAAGACGGCTTACAGCGCTGACCTCAAATGCCGGGAGGGCATTCGTGTACTTTCTCCCGTTCACGGGGCGCGCGCAATGATCGCCGAGTTCTTCCGGCTCAGCTGACCACAGAGCAGGGTAAATGACCAATCACAGTAAGCCCTTTACCACGTGATCAGCTGTCAGCCAAAGACACATTACCGGCTTTTTTTTTCTTCACGCTGTCAGCGTGAGGAAAAGAATAAAGCCGGTAACTGGCTTCTGTTAGAGGGACACCGGTCCCACAGAGTGCCAACCAGTGCTGCAAATCCGTGCCCACCAGTGACACCCATCCATGCAGCCTCATCAGTGCCTGCTGATCAATGCCCACCAGTGCTGCCTATCAGTGACCATCAGTGCCGCATAATCAGTGCCCATCAGTAAAGGAGAAAAATTACCCGTTTGCAAAGTTTTATAACAAAAAAAATTATAAAAAAAATGTTTTTGTTTTTTTTAATTCTCTGTCTTTTATGTTTATCAAAAAATAAAAAACCCAGTGGTGAATACATACCACTGGGTACAGTGTTGCATGTCATTCAGAGTGTGACAGCACTGAAAGCTGGAAATTGTCCTGGGCAGGAAGGGGGTATAAATGCCCAGTAAGCAAGTGGTTAATAAGCACTGTGCAATGCTACAAAGCTGGAAGCAGAACATGCATGTGTAGTGAGCAAACATTGCTGCCCCATGTAGAAATATTCTAGAATTATATACTATATATAAAAAAGAGGGGGATGCAGAATGGCACCATATCTCATGTTAATCTGTACATGCTGTATGGTTGCAACATGGAAAAAAAAAAAAAAAAAAAAGTTTTTTTTTTTTATGGCCAAAGCTATTTTGCATCTAGTATTCCTGTGGATCACAGAAGTGCGGTTTATTCTGCACTCCTGAGACCAGTTTTCAGCTGACAGTGGGCTAAAAGTTTGCTATCAACTGACATCTCTCTGGAGAGATTTCGACTTTACAGTTGGGATCCACCCAGGTATCTGGACCGGCAGGTGGCTCAGCCTCCCAGAAAGCCGCTGAGAGACTGAGACAGCCACTACCACCGCCTCAATAGCCCAGCCCCCCAGTGAGCGGCGGGGGAGAACTGAGCGATCAATGGTGTTGTCAGTGTAGAGATAGAAAGGGACAGCTGCAGCTGGGATTGGTGCTGCATCCACCTAGGTGAGTATGATACGTATGAGACCCTAAATTTTCCACTTCTTAAAAAGTGATTAAACAGTACTGACTGGCATATTCAAGGCTTTGGATATCTTTTTATATCCCTTTTCCATATTTGTAAAGTTTCATTACCTTGTTACGCAGGTCTTCTTTTCTACCTCCTCATGGCTCAGTGTCTAGCCTGCTTAGTTTATTCATGTGAGAGCTAACAAACTCATTGACTATTTATACACAGACATTAATTGTGATTTAAAAAGCAACAAATGTGGGAAATAACCTTTAATTGCCATTTTAACCTGTGTGTGCCACTTTCTGTGTCTGTACCAAGGTCCAACATTCCAGGGTATGTAAACTTTTTATCAGGGCCATTTGGGTGAGTTCTGTTATGATTTAAAATTGATCCAAAAAACTATGTGATAATAAATGGCTTCATGCGATTGCTATCCTTAAATAAAAGACATTTTTTTGGCATGATCGGTCATATTTTCAATATTAATGACAAAATTTCACAATTTCTGCCAGGGTATGCAAACTTTTGAGCACAACTGTATATGGGAGCTGTTTAACCCACCAAAGGATTTGTAAACATTCCCCCGACGCCAGACACCCAACCGACAGAATAGCACAGCTAACCTCTACTTCCACTCTAGCAGCAGCATAACCTGGTCAAGAACACTCGTAGACTGTAAGCCTCGAGGGCAGGGACTTACAGTAGGTGTAGAGTAAATTGTTGCCACTATATAAATAATAATTATGCTTGTATTTATATAATAATGCCTGTAATAAAATACTCACTCTGTCATCAATGATTCTGGTCAGCCATCGCTTTGTCAGTTTGTGTCTCTGCACAGCCTGTGCACAGAAAATAAGATAAGCATATGAAGATTTTAGCATTCTCTATAAGCTCATTAAATTATGCAATTCTTGGGCATTTGACAAGAACAAAACTTGCTTCAAAGACCTTAACTTAGCTCATTATACTTCACTACATTATATGAGAATATACAGGATAATGCAACACTATCACAACAATCACAGACTTTATTTTTCTCGAGTACAGGTTTCCTTATAAGGGTAACTGCAATTTTGTGGGAAAGAGAAAAAGCAAATAAAATAATAATAATAATAATAATAATAGCATATACAATTGTTATATAATCCATATTGTAAATTCATTTTTGGTGAGGTATTTCCAAAGGGTTGATACTTATTAAAGGGACGCAGTCCTGGCAATTTTCCTCATTAGAACTGTGCAAGTGCATCAGCTGATTATTAATGAAAAGGTCACAAACAGCTATTCCTTCAGAGCAGAAACAGGCAAGAATCTGCAACAATGTTTGTTAAAATCCTTGCAATGTATATTGATCACCTAGAGGGGATTGTACCAATCAGGCAGTCATACAGATGACTTCACAGTGATAGCCTCATATACGGGACAGCAATAGCTGCTCTTAGCATCAGTCCTACGCAAAAAGAAAGATGTCCATAAATGATCTAGTCCTTCGTTATCATTCAAAGAATGAGTCTCAGCAGGCATCACCATATTCTATCCTAGTCTAACAAAAAAATTATCAACTCCTTTAACTACAGTATTTCAATCAACTGTGCCTCTCATTACTGCCCTGATCTGACTATTGAACAGGAATACGTTAGATATGTAGTCATACTATATACCAGTGGTGGTCCAACTTTCATGATATGGGGTCCTCAAGTGTGGCCCTCATTATCACCAAATGGTTGTACATAAAATTCAGCAAAAATTTTGTGTCAGGGACGGCAGACACACAACAGGTTATAGTCAAAGTCTATGGGCATGAGATGGTCAGAGACTGTGGAGATAATACAGGAGATGTTCAGAGATTGCAGACAAGATACAAGAGATATTCAGAGACAGCAGACACAGAGCAGGAAAAGATCAGAGACTGAAGACATAATACAAGAGATGGTCAGACTACAGACAAGCTACAGGAGATGGTCAGAGACTACAGACATGGTCAGAGACTACAGGCATTGTACAAGAGATGGTCAGAGTCTACAGACATGGTACAAGAGATGGTCAGAGACTACAGGCATGATACAAGAGATGGTCAGAAACTACAGACATGATACAAAAAATGGTCAGAGACGGCAGACATATTACAAGAGATAAACATGCTGCAGGAGATTTTCAGGTACTATGAACAGATTAGTGTCTGCAGGGGCCCCAAGGGCCACACAAAAGGTGCTTCATGCTGCCCTGGACTGTAGGTTGGGCACCAGGGCTATATACAGTAAAATTTCACACGCACAGGAAATTAACAAATTTTTCAATTAATTCACATGTGCTAAACAAACAAGGCAAACCTTAGCTAATTCCAGAGCCACAGGGTGATGTGGAGTATTCTCTTGGTATATGTCTTGAAGAATGTCTCTCCAGAACTGCATCCGCATCAGACCCAGGTTCTTCTGAGACACAGAGTCCTTTACCTTTCAAAAAGCAAAAAAAAAAAACACAAGGGATTCTATTAAGATCACTTCTCATTAGGCCATGCTTAGTAATCCAATAAATAAAGGTCTGGTTACTTGATTAAGACGGAGAGTGGTTGTAAAGATTTTTTTTTTTTTTTAAAGATAACAAGTTTATACTTACCTGCTCTTCCCAAACCTCCTCTTTTTGGGTCCCCTGTCAATGCTCTTGGCTCCTCCCCTCCGGCGAGTGCCCCCACAGAAAGCCACTTTCTATTGGGGCACTTGCGCAGGCTCGCGCCTGAGTGTTACGGTCTGCATCTATTGACACAGACAGCAGGACTCGATCCTGCCCCCTGCCACTGGCTTTGATTGACAGCAGCGGGAGCCAATGGTTCAGCAAAGCCAGTGAAACCAAGAAGTGAGTAAAGTGGAGAGGTGCAAATCGCTGGATCGAATGAGGGCACAGGTAAGTAAAAGGGGAGGGGGTGCCTAAACACGTTTTGCCTTAATGCAAGGAATGCATTAAGGTAAAAAATAAATAATTTAGGCTTTAGCACCAATTTAATATTATTACAGGGTTTAGGTAGCAGAGAGTTTGGTCAGTGCTTTACAAAATAGGGACAGAATAGTTACAACACAAGAAGGTTAGGAGGACCCTGCTCATGAGAGCTTACAATCTAAATGGAAGCGGTAAGTGATACAAAAAGGTAATAGCTGTGGGGATGAGTTGATGGAGAAAGCAAAAAGTACAGATATTAGGTTGAGGCACGACAGTCTTCCCTAAAGAGATGAGTTTTCAGGAAGTAGAAGATAGCCAAACACATTGGGGTAGGGCATTCCAGAGCAAAAGGGAGGCTCTGGAGAAACCCTGAATGTGAGCATGGGAGAAGGTGATGGGCAGAAGGTGATGGGCAGAAGGTGATGGGCAGAAGCGAAATGGATGGCTTGGGTGATATTTTTGAGATGAGGTCTGATGTAGCTCGGGAAAAAATGATGGTTGGCTTTGGAAGTTAAATGAGAAAATTAAAATGGCGTCCTGTGTACTTCCTACTCTTGTATCAACCTGCTGCCATCAATTTTGATGAAAGACCAAAAAAACATAAGATTTTATATATGTTGAGGCGCTGGCTATTACAATTAACGCCATACATTTTTATACATGTGTCCACTTCAATAATCAAAAAACAAGCAAGTGAAATAAAAATAATATAATATACAATAAAACAAATCCGTGCTATGGATAGCAGTGTTCTATTGAAGTAATAACAGTCCTTGTTACAATTCCTTTATATCACCACGTGTGCAATTGTGAACCATGCTCTTCTTATTTCAAAGTGCTCCTTTTTTACAGATGTGCACCACCACCTATAGTAAGGGGGCCATTCACCAGATAGCTTCGGGGCCAACAGGACCCTCACAGTTTTTATGGAATTCCTTTATATTAGCATGGGCTCAATATCCATCCAGTTACACCAGCAAGGATATCCAGATTACTTTGGGTCACCAGGACCCTTACAGCTTTATGCAAATTTCCTTATTATTGGCATAGGCTCAGACCTTTGAGGTCCTTGTAGCCGTGACACTTCTGGTTTTGTCACGTCCGACCTAGGTGGTACGTAGGTGGAACACACGTCGGTTTATAGATACAAGCGGCAAAGATTTTAATTAACCAGGCGATATACAGTGGGTGACAATATACTGCACATGCAAATGTGAGTAAAACTGGCTTTTGATTTTATGAGATAAGATTTTAATTAACGTACTGCACAAGCTTTTGGTATTGTTTTTTATTCTGGGGATATCCCTGATGGTGACACTAGATGCTTGCTGAGCCTATGCCAATAAAAGCGAGTGCCCCCTTTACTATAGGTGGTGGTGCACATCTGTAAAAAAGGAGCAGAAATAAGAAGAGCATGGTTCACAATTGCACACGTGGCGACATAAATTGGCCACCATGCACAGCTGCATCAGATTCTGTGTGCACTAGTTTTAGTAAATCTACCCCATTATCCTGTGTTCTGTTGAAGTAATAACAGTCCTTTTTACAATTCCTTTATGTCGCCACGTGTGCAATTGTGAACCATGCTCTTCTTATTTCTGCTCCTTTTTTACAGATGTGCACCACCACCTATAGTAAAGGGGGCAATCGCTTTTATTGGCATAGGCTCAGCAAGCATCTAGTGTCACCATTTCAGCTTGTTCAATAAAGCTTTGGCAATAAAACCTGAAAGCTGATTGGTTTCTATGCAGGGTTGCACCAGATTTTGCACTTTCCAGTTTTAGTAAAATAACCCCCCCCCCCCCCCCCCATTGCCTCAGTGCTATCAATAGCACGGATTTTTTTTATTGTATATTACAGTATTTTTTGCTCCATAAGATGCACTCCACCCCAAAAAAAAAGTGTCTCTGCATCATATGGAGCGAATACTGACCAGGACAACCCACTGTCATCGTCATGACAGAATGTCGGGCTGGCCATCTCCCACGAGCGATCTCCTGGCTGAGCCGTTCACTCACAGAAGACAGAGCAGCCCCAGCAGCCAAATGGAGTACGGCTGCTTGGTCTTCTATCTGAGTGACAGGTAGATGTGATCACGTCCTCGCCAATCACAGGTAAGGCTGCAGTACATGGGGACTGGTCAGGCTGCATTTCAGGGGCACTGGTCAGGCTGCATTTCAGGGGCACTGGTAAATATTTTAGTACACCATTTGGTTCAGAATAGTTTTTTTTCTAGTTTCCCTCCTCCAAAATCTAGGTGCGTCTTATGGTCAGGTGCGTCTTATGGAGCGAAAAATACGGAATGTTATTTTTATTTCACTTGTTTGTTTTTTTGAAGTGGACACATGTATAAAAATGTATGGTGTTAATTGTAATAGCCAGCGCCTCAACATATAGGATCTTATGGCTTTGGAAGTTGTTGTTTGTATTCTGAGTTTTTATTCATTGGGCAAAAAGAAGCCAGTGGGGGGGAATTGCAGAGAGGGGTGATGGACACTGAACAATTGGCTAGGTGGACGAGTCTGGCAGCAGCATACAAGGTGGACCGAAGAAGTATAGCCTGTGTAGAGGCAAGCCAATGAACAGGAAAATGCAATAATCAAGGCGAGAGATGACAAGGGAGTAAATTTGTAGCGTGACATTATGGCTTAAATTAAATTAAAGTGGACCTATCACATAAAAATCCAGTTTTCACCATTTAATAGATGCATACTCCCTTAGTTGTGTGTTAGGCTAATAAAACATGTTATTACATCTCTATATTTGCTTATATGTATTTACTTCTCTATATTTAATTTTCAAACCCGCTACCACATCAGCCTCTCTTCTAGCTTGCTGTTGCATGATATAACAATGGGCAACTGGCTTAGACATTAAGAGCTGATACATCTGCTGCTACATTGTGAGGCTCTGTTATCAGAGGCTCTTCATACTTAACTAATGTCCTCTGTTACTACAGAAAGTGAACCTGTAATATCATCCCCTGAGTATGCACTGAGCTCTAAATCCGCGGTGGTGTAAAAATGTGATACACACACTAAAAAGTGCACTAAAGGGCGTGGTTTGTCCACCCGCTGAACGCGCAGGACCCCTCCTTGAGCCCCTGGGGCACAAGGCTCCTGACAAGGACATAGGGTTCCACTTGGCTGCCTGGCCAGAAGGCCTCGCAAACCCCGTTTTTCAAGGTCAACCAAAGTCGACCATCAAATACTAGGTCTAGGGGCTCTCCCGAAGAGAGACCCCCCCCCCCCCAGGGGCAGGGGAGAAAGAAACCTGAGGGCCACACATCCTCCTCTTAGATGTCAGGGCAAGCCCGGGGACTCACACCCTTCATCTTAGTGAGAAAAAAAAACACATACTAAAGTGAAAGTCACAAAGCCTGGGAAGAAAATAAATTAAAATAAATAAGTGGCCATGCATGTGCACTGGCCAAGTGTTCATTTTAGCATTACACCCAATTACACCAACCTGCTCTCACCAGTGACCTACAGGAGGTAGATAGGCACAGTAAGCAAGCAGCATAGGGGGACAAATGATGCAAGGAAACCATGAGTAGTCTGCATCTGCTACTAGGAAGAAGATGTGAGCAGGTCATGATGGAAACATTAATGTGAAACTAGTGCTGAAGAGAGGGTGCTCACAGAAGAGGCAATGTACAGGACTTGTACCAAGCTTTTTGGAGGTTATTGTGAATTATGTCGATGGCATGTGGACAAGATTTAATACAGAACATAAAGATTTACTGGAGTTGTAGAATACCTACCTGTGACAGTTCTACATTAAAGGCTCGCAGGGCAAGTACAGAATTTTGGGATTCTGGAGGTAGCAGCAATGTACATAAAAATCCTTCATAGTCCCGTTTCCTGAAAAAAAAAAAAAAAATGCTGAAGAAGCTCAACTAATCATACATTTTGTGTGGGGATAACAGGTTAATCTAGGTATGCAATGCATGCACAAACCCCTCTCGTCTGATGTAGAGGAATAGTAAAAAGCAGAAAGCGCACTGGCATTGTGTAAAATCCTCAATAAATGTTAATTAAAAGCTATATCTTGCACTCACGAAGAGGTACCTGGTGTATCATTACATCCATTCATGTGGAAGCTTGCTCAGACCAAAAGGCACACTATCGACTTCATACACTAGAATGTAATCGCTGCTTCAATTGTGCATAATGGTTTGCGCATTTCAAGGGCGTACCTCCTCCCCAGAGCTACCCGAAATGTGTAGGTCTGCCTTCCCCTGGGGACTCCCAGGCCACCAGAACTAGTGTCCCCATTGGAAGATTTCCCCTCTATTACTTCTCTGGGGACAACCCAAAATGTGGGATTTTCTTTTACTTTCAATAATAATGTTAAACGTGACAAATAGAGCGGGTGAATCTCCTTAACGGGGACACAGACTGAAAAAAAAAACAAAAAAACTGACAAGCGTTCTAATCCCTCTCCACTCTATCCAAACCTAAAGAAAAAGTTTTGCCTTTAGTTATACTTTAAAGTGGTTGTAAACCCACTTATGTAACTTGCACCTACAGGTAAGCCTAGATTAAGGCTTACCTGTAGGTGCAAGAAATATCTCCTAAACCTACACGGTTTAGGAGATATTTTCCCAAAAAATGCACCGTTGTTTATTCAGCACATTCATAGGGTTAATCCCATTCACAAATCCGGCTCCCACGCGCATGCGCGGAGTCACGTCTTCGCCGCTCCGGCCAAGAGCGGCGCTGTGATTGGCTGGAGCGGCGATACCCGGAAGTAACATTCCGGCTATCGCCTCAGCGATGGCTGCAGCTGGAGAGGGAGACGAGGACGGCTTCGGGGGCCCTGATCTAGGGTAAGTGATGCATAATGAGCTAGTATGCTAGTCATACTAGCTCATTATGCCTTTGTCTTGCAGGTGGGTTTAAAAAAAAAAAAAAAAAAAAGTACTACAGGGTTTACAACCACTTTAAGTCCTGCTAGATCACTTCATACTGGCCCCTTTTGTAGGTATAGCCAAGTAAAACATTAAAAATAAGTGTCTATACTGTTTAAAATACATTAATACGCTCTCTCGCCCTACTCTGCACATGCTCGGTTACTCTATTTTTAGGCACTGCCGAGTTTGTAGAGGCCAATCTGCTGACAGCCTTAGGGCCAGTTCACACCATAGAAACGCAATCCGGATGCGTTCCAGGTGCTCTTTTGCATGCATGTTTTTGACACGTTTTTTGATGCGTTCCAGTGCGTTTTTGGTACGTTTTTGATGCAGTCCAGTGCTTCTTTTCACCCCTCTTTTTTATTAACCTTAGATAAGGACAAGTGTGTTCCAGTACGTTTTTGGTGCATTTAGGTGCGTTCCGGTGCGTTTTACAGCGTTCCAGTACAGTCCAGTGCAGGTAAAATGCAGCATGTTCTACTTTTTTTTCTGGAACTAGAACGCACTGGAACTGCAAGCACTGGTGTGAACTATGCCATTGAAAATCATATAACCTACTTTCCATGCGTTTTTGATGCAGAAAAAAAAACGCACTGGACTGCATGTGGTGTGAACGGCCCTTAAAGTGAAATTTTTAGTATACACAAACCTGGGACACCTTAGGGTGCTCCAAAGAGAATAGTAATGCGGCGTGCATAGTGCCCCCTCACCCTCCTATCAGGTCCTGTTCTGAGCCACATTCATGTCTGAATGTGTCTGGGTTTCAGGGTGACTGAAACCCGGACACATGATTTAAAACCCGGACAGAAGGCAACCCTAGCTGCCTGTTGTGCACTAGGGATGAGCTCCGGCGTGTTCGCACACTCCATGTGCAGAGCCCGCCAGGAAGTCGGCACGGCGCTGTGCTAATCACAGGCAGGGAGATGTGCGCGGCTGCAGAGATCGGGACATGTATCATTCATGGCACTGAGCCACGTGGGTTTATCAATGTGTATTTTGTAATGCGGAAAGCGTAACTCCACTTTTGTTGAAAAAAAAACATTCCCCTCTGGGTGATCCATGTACATTGCAAGGATTATAACAACCTTTGTTGCAGATTCCTACCTTTTATTATTCTAAAGAAATCCCTGTGTTTGTCTGTGCTGAGTGGGTCTAATGGGAGTGGTTTCATAATTATCAGCTGTGGCAGCTGGAGAGCACTAATGAGGAAAGCTGCAGGGCCTGCATCCCTTTAGATGTGTTCCTATTGGAAATATCTCACCAAAAATGATGTTTTTGTTGCAGGGGTTGCCTGAAATCTGACTTGTATCCTAAAGCGGAGTTCCACCCAAAAATGGAACTTCCGCTTTTCGTAACCCCCCCCCCCCCCCCTTAGGTGTCACATTTGGCACCTTTCAGGGGGGAGGGGGGTGCAGATACCTGTATAATACAGGTATTTGCACCCACTTCCGGGGAGCGACTCCCATGGGAGTCCCCCCCCCCCCCCCCGCTGCCTTCTGGGAAACACACTGGTCCCAGGAGACAGCGGGGGACAACTGGGAACGCGCCGCGCTACTCGCGCATGCGGGAACCGGGCAGTGAAGCCGCAACGCTTCACTTCCTGATTCCCACCGAGAATGGCGGCGGGGGGGAGCCGAGAGACAAGCGATTGCTGGTCTTCGGCTGCCGACATCGCTGGACTCCAGGACAGGTAAGTGTCCATTTATTAATAGTCAGCAGCTGCAGTATTTGTAGCTGCTGGCTTTCAAAAAAAAATTTTCCGCGGGACCTCCGCTTTAAGCAGACTTCTAGGAAAATTGGTGAGCCGATCACACAAGCAGGAAATGATGTCTCTGGGGAGTGGTCAGTACACTCTGTGTACAGAACAACTCCAGGTCGCCATATTGCATTTATAGAAAATTACAGTGGCTGCAGATTGAAAAGGAAAGGTCATTTTTAATAACATTCAATTATAATATGACTTGTGTCACAATTGTATACAATATTATTATTTTTTTATTTGCTTTTTTTCCCCACAAAAGCGGAGTTACCCTTTAACAAAAACTGCAACGGTTACCCATGTTTGGAGTGCTATTAAGAAAAAATGGCACCACAATGGTGATACGGTTTGTGGAGATGCGGGCAGAAGGTGGCGTTACTGCTCGTGTTTCTATGATGCTCAGGTGTGAATGCAGCCTAATGGACAACCAACAAGCATACAAAGTATCTGACAAACAGAGCATTCTCTATATAGTGGTGCACAGGGGAGAAAGATTGCAGGAGGGTTCCTATTGGGGCAAATAACTAAAACTGGAGCAGCTGTGCATGGCAACCAATCAGCTTCCATCTTCAGTAAGCTTTGATAATGAAATCTAGAAGCTGATTGGTTGCCATGCACACCTCACCTGCTCCAGGTGTCTGTACACAGGGGTGCTCAGCCATGCTGTCCCTCCCCTCACACTACCTGACCAGCTCGGCGCAGTAGGAGGCCGCCTTGCCGCTCTTCCCCCGGCTGTTCCCCGGGTACGCAGGTGACTGGAAGCGCAGCATTGCCCGCACTGCCATAATGACAAAGTCACCCCGGCGGCCAGTGGGCGGGGCTTCACCACTTTAGCTCACCCCTCATTGGGGGAAAAGTTCAGACCGCACTCCTCTACGTCATCATCCACAGCCTGTGTTGTGGTCATGTGACCCGAAGTGACGCATTTCACGGGCGCCGGACCGTCTCCATAGATTCTTCTTTTTCGTCCCTCGGTGTGCGGAGCCGGTGAGTGTCCGGGAGGGGGGGTGCTGAGGGAGGGGCTTCCACCAGAGTGGGCGGGCGGGATGTACTTCTTCCCATTCATTACCTGTGTACAAACAGCGGTCCTTCTGGGGAGGAGGGAGAGTCAGGGGTGATCCCAACAACGCACACATATACCGATCAGCCGTAACATTATGACCACTGACAGCTAGAGTGAATACCATTGATTATCTTATAACAATGGCACCTGAAAGTGGGTGGGATGTATTAGGCAGCAGGTGAACACGTTGGCCCTGAAGTTGATGATGTAAGCATTTGAGTATAGATGTGCGCAGCCTATTTCATTAGAGTGTGCGCCCCGAATCTCAAACAATAATGTGTGTGTTTTAGAGCTGCATGATTTTGGCTAAAATGAGAATTACAATATTTTTTGCTCAGAATAAAGATCACGATTCTCGCAGCATAATATCTTTCACATTATACAAATAAATTGGGCTAACTTTTTTTACTTTTCTTTTTTTTTTCTTTTTAACCACTTCCCTACCGCCCATAGTCATATGACGTCCACAGATGGGATCTCCTATCCTGGGTGGACGTCATATGACGTCCTCGGCTTTGTGGGGGGATATCTGAATGATGCTTGCAGCTAGAGGCATCATTCAGATATCATTTTCTTGTGCCGGCGATTCTGCGCACCATAAGAACAATCATAGCGGCGGTTCCCCCCCACCCCCCCTCCCGCCGCCATCCGGTGCTTCTCCGGGCTCTCCCGTGCCATCGGGGACCTGGAGAGAATCGTCGGCGCCAGTGGTGGGTCACGTGACGAGCATAGAGATGACTGGTGACCAGATGGTCACCAGTCATCTCTATGATCGTCGGAGGCCCGGGCGCGATGTGATGACGTCACGCCCGGGTCCTCATATGTAAACAAAGCCGCCATTGCGGCTGTAAGTATGAGATCAGTGAAAAAAAATTCACGATCTCATGCTTTCCAGCCTGGAGGAGAGATGTGGGGTCTTATTGACCCCGCATCTCTCAATAAAGAGGACCTGTCACACACATTCCTATTACAAGGAATGTTTACATTCCTTGTAATAGGAATAAAAGTGATCAAAAAAAAAAAAAAAAAAGTAAAATAAATAAGAAAAAAAAAAGAAAAATTAAAACGCCCCTGTCCCCGGTAGCTCGCGATCAGAAGCGAATGCACACGTAAGTCCCGCCCACATATGTAAACGCTGTTCAAACCACAAAAGTGAGGTATCGCCGCGTGCATTAAAGCGTGTGCAACAATTCTAGCACTAGACCTCCTCTGTAACTCTAACCTGGTAACCTGTAAAAAAAATTAAAGCGTCGCCTATGGAGATTTTTAGGTACCGAAGTTTGGCGCCATTCCATGAGTGTGCGCAATTTTAAAGCGTGACATGTTAGGTATCTATTTACTCGGGGTAACATCATCTTTCATATTTTCCCATATTTCCCCATATTTTTTAATTCATGAAACCTTTTTTTTTTTTTTTTTTTTTAAAGGCATTTGAAAAATTATTGCGCAAATACCGTGCAAGAAAAAAAGTTGCAATGACCGTCATTTTATTCCCTAGGGTGTCTGCTAAAAAAACATATATAATGTTTGGGGGTTCTGAGTAATTTTCTAGCAAAAGAATGATGATTTGTACATGTAGGAGAGAAGTGCCAGAATAGGCCCGGTATTGATGTGGTAAAAAAAAGCCCGGTGTTGAAGTGGTTAAAGTGTATTTAAAAATAAAAATTGTGTTTGAAAGAACGCTGCGCAAATACAGTGTGACATAAAATATTGCAACAACCATTTTATTATCTAGGGTCTCTGCTAAAAATATATATAAATGTGTGTGTGTTTGGGGGTTCTGAGTAATTTTTTAGCAATAAATACTGATTTTAACTTGTAAGCAGCAAGTGCCACAAAAAGGTTTAGTCTTTAAGTGGTTAAAGGAGAAGTCCAGCCTGAGCTTTTTGGGCTGGGCTTCTCCTATGGGTCACAGGAGTGCAATTCATTTTGCGTCCGCTCCCCGCTGACGTCACTGCCATCAGTCGATGGAGCACGTCATCCCGACTTCCGAAGTCTGGATCCGCCAGCTGCCTTGACTGATGGCAGTCTCAGCGAGCCGCCGAGATGGCCACTCCCTGTACTCCAGTGAGCGTGGAACAGCAGAGAGGAGAGACGCTGACTGACAGTCAGCAGCTCTCCTCTCAGGGATCTGAGAGAAATTAGACCACTTTCATACTGAGGCACTTTCACGCTAAAAAAAGCGCCTGAAAAGCTTACGAAAACGTATTTCCATTTAAATCAATGAAGGCTTTCACACTGGGGGAGTGCGCTGACAGAGCGGTGAAAAAACTCCTCTCTCAATTGAAATCTCTTCAAAAGCGCTCACTGTTTTACTGGCAGTTTTTCAAGCGCCTCAGTGTGAAAGAGGCCTTCGTTTCAACTATGCCCTATCATGGCAAAATGTGTCATTGGGGAGTGGCTACAGGCTGGGACTGTTACAGGAGTTGTGAAAACTTGTGGGCTTTCACCTTAATGCTATCTCTGCATTAAGGTGAAAAACCTTCTGTGCTGCATCTGCCCCCCTTTTCCTTACCTGAACCCGATCGTTCCAGCGATGAGCAGAAGCTACAGCCACTGTCTCTGGTCCTCATTGGATAGATTGCTAGCAGCAGAAGCCATTGGCTCCCGCTGCTGTCAATGAAATCCAGTGACACGGGAGGTGGGGCCGAGTTTGCTGTCTGTGTCAATGAACGCAGCAGCAGGACTCGGGAGGGCGCCCACACGGAATGCATCTCTCCATGGGGGCACTCGGGGGTGGAGTCTGTATACCGGTGAGCGCCAGGAGCCACCCCCAACCCCCCTCAGGAGAACACAATAGCACTATAGAAGAGATTTCCCCATGCTATTGGACTGGCGCTCCACTTTAATGGAGCAGTTTCCATACACTAAACTTATTATGGCCAGTAAGCTTAAAATTGTAGTTTTAGTCCAGCTTTACCATACCTGGCTGGTTATATGCAGTCGTTTGCTGTACTTTAATTGTAGAATATTCCTGTGGCTCAGACATCTCTCATCTGTTTGCAGGCCAAAAAAATGAAGAAGAAAAACCCAGGAAGTGAAAAGGTCCAGCCGAAGAAGATGAGCGCAGAAGCTGCGGACAGGGAGGCTGCAACTTCCAGCCGGCCGTGTACTCCTCCTCAGACTTCATGGTTTGAGTTCTTATTGGACGATTCATTGATGGAGGCTCACCTACAGAAGTTATTTCCAGGTACTGGCTTTTAGTTTATGTGCAGTGATTGGTGCATTTGACTTTCTGAATAAGACCTGTATTACTGAAACAACCTCCTGTGATCCCTGTTTAGGAACTTGCTGGGAATGTGCCAAAGCAATCTCACTCAAGATTTCCCTTTGCAGCAGCATCTTTTAGTGTTCTATGCAAAGCCCAAATCCGTATGTGTTTTATTTGTGTTTAAAATTTAGTTTTATCTTTCTTTTATTCTTGTTTTACGATTGTGGAGTTTACATAACAGCGAGGTGTGCTTCACTGTTCAGTTGTCATCATTGCTTACAGAAAGCCGTGTGGAGATCTCTTGGGGCTAATGTGCAGAGGATTGAAGGAATGTACTGAGTATATGTTCACTCCCATGCAGATTATGTTACTACTGTACAATGATGAATTACTTGCTACTCCTGTTGTAAAATCACCTGCAGTGTCTGTTATGGCATCAATGTACCTTGGGTGATTTCGGTGCAGGTAAATGTATAGTGTGGAAAACAATTATTTGGTCCCCTGCAGGTTTTGTAAGTTTGCCCATTTACAAAGAAATGAAGGGTCTGTAATTTTTTTCCATAGGTGTATTTTAAATGATAGAGACAGAATATCAACCAAAAATCCAGAAAAAACACATGATATAAATGTTATAAATTGAGTTGCAGTTCAGTGAGTAAAATAAGTATTTGATTCCCAAGCAAAACATAGCTTAGTACTTGGTGGAGAAACCCTTGTTGGCAAGCACAGAGGTAAGACATTTCTTGTAGTTGGTGACCAGGTTTACACACATCTCAGGAGGGATTTTGGTCCACTCTTCTTTACAGGTCTTCTCTAAATCCTTAGAGGAGTTAAACCTTCTGCCTTTACATCTTGATGCATTAAAATAAAAAACCTTCTGTGTGTAGCAGCACCCCCTATTACCTACCTGAGCCCCATCTCTCTCCAGGGATGTCCACGATCCCCTCAGCCATCCAGAACACTCCTCCTGATTGGCTGAGACAGAGCAGCGGTGCCATTTTCTCCTGCAGCTGTCAGTCAGCCAATCGGGGGGAGAGGGGGCGGGGCCAGGGCTCTGTGTCTAAATGGATACATGGAGCTCTGACTCGGCTTGAGTGCCCCTTGTAGCTGGCTGAGGGGGAACTCAAAGGAGGGAGGGGCTAAGAGCAGCAAAGAGGGACCTGAGAAGAGGAGGATCCAGGCTGCTCTGTGCAAAACCAACTGCACAGAGGAGGTAAGTATAACATGTTTGTAAAGGCTCGTTTTAAAAAAAAAATAACAATCACTTTAAGGTTTCTTGGCTGTCGCTTGGCGATTCCAAGTTTCAGCTCCCTCCATAAATTTTCAATAGGTTTAAGATCTGGAGACTGGCTAGGCCACTCCTTGACTTTAATGTGCGTCTTCTTGAGCCACTCCTTTGTTACCTTGGCGGTATGTTTTGGGTCATTTTCATGCTGGAAGACCCATCCACGATCCATCTTCAGTGTTCTGGCTGAGGGAAGAAGGTTCTCATTCAAGATTTTACAATACATGGCCCCGTCTATTGGCCCCTCAATGCAGGAAAGTCAGCCTGTACCTTTAGCAGAGAAACGGACCCAAAGCATAAAGTTACCACCTCCTTGCTTGACTGTAGGGATGGTGTTCTTGTGGTCATAGTCAGCATTTTTCTTCCTTCAAACACAGCGAGTCGACTTGATGCCAAAGAGCTCAATTTTGATCTCATCTGACCACAGTACTTTACACAGCAATTTAGATGTTCATTGGCATACTTCAGATGGGCCTATTCTTGAGGAGGGGGACCTTGCGGGCGCTGCAGGATTTCAATCCATGGCGGCGTATTGTGTTACCAATGGTTCGTTTGGTGACTGTGGTGCCAACTGCCTTGAGATCATTTACAAGCTCCACCCGTGTAGTTCTGGGCTGATCCCTCACTTTTCTCATGATCATCCTTACCCCATGAGGCAAAATCTTGCATGAAGCTCTAGACCGAGGGCAATTGATGGTTATTTTGCATTTCTTCCATTTGCGAATAATTGCTCCAACAGTTGTCTCCTTCTCGCCAATCTTCTTGCTGATGGTCTTGTAGCCCATTCCAGCCTCATCAGGTCTACAATCTTGTCCTCGACTTCCCTTGACAGCTTTTTGGTCTTGCCCTTGATGGAGGAGGTTTGAATGAAGGAAAGATTCTGTGGACAGGTGTCTTTTTTTTTTTTTTTTTTTTTTTTTTTTTTAATACACTTAACAAGTTGTCGTTAGGAGCACCCTCTTAAATTGACAGGACTAATCTGTGTACCACATGAGCACCCACTGTAGCCAGTCTGTGGGAGCCAGAATTATTGTTGGTTGGTAGGGGATCAAATACTTTCAGGGTGGATTTGATTTAAATCGCAATTTAAATCGCTAGTAAAAAGGCTTGATTTAAATCATAATTTTTAAAGAGCAACTGTCATCTCTGTCATGCAATTGCTCCTCCCCTGACCCACTGTTGACTCACCGACAGTCCCATTCACTTTAATGGGATGGCTGGTGATGCGGCAGTGACACAACAAGGTGAGGGACGTGGCAGCAGCAGGTGAGCTCATGCCCGCTGACCGGCGCTGCCATAATGCATTTGAAATGACAGGTGCTCCTTTAAATGTAAAGACTTATTCTTGCTGGTAGTTAGAATCTTTATTATTTGCAAACAAAATGAAAGTTTCCTATTTAGAAAAATAGTCTGTCAGGTTAGTAAAACAGCGATATCGGAACCGATTCAATCATACAGTTTAATGTACATACATTTTGCAAAGCAATGGGATAAAGGAATAATCCTGAACTTTGTTTTATCTCCATGGTAACTGTGACGTTGTGTGAATGCATCTATGCAGTGCATGTTATATCAGCTTGCAGAGCTTGGATTCATTTTATTGAGTTTACAAAAAAATGTAAATATTGCAGAATATACAGCCTTATGCTACATAACTAAGCTCCATTCCATGCTGAATAAACTAAATTATTAATGTACTGTATATACTCGAGTATAAGCTGAGTTTTTCATCACATTTTTTTTTGTGCTGAAAATGCCCCCCTCGGCTTACACTCAAGTCACCTTTTTGCCCCTGATCTCCTGGACTTTAGGGACCCAGTTCTGGCCGGCCGTAGGTCCCCTGGACCCCACACTTGGCACACATGTAGCCCCACTCTTCCTCTACAAGTGTACAATTTTTTTTTTTTTTTTTTTTTTTTTTTTGTCCGGTGGACCTAAGGCCGTGGAGCACTGATTTTCCTCAAAGCCGGGCACCTCTTTCATAGACTTCCATGTTAAATGGTAATTTCTCCGGTGAATTTGGGGACCCAGGTCCGGCCGGTCGTAGGTCCCCTGGACACGAAACTTGGCACACATGTAGCCCCATTTCTCCTCTAAGTGTGGAAAGTTTTTTTTTTGTCTGGGGGACCTACAGCCGGGGAGCACCGATTTTTCAAAGCCAGGCACCCCTTCCATAGACTCCCATGTTTAAACGTCAGTCTAGTCATGGGCACAGTGAGGCAAAGTGAGGCATGCAGATGGACACCCTAGGCTTATACTCGAGTCAATAGGTTTTCCCAGTTTTTTTGTGGTAAAATTAGGTGCCTCGGCTTATATTCGGGTCGGCTTATACTCGTGTGTGTGTGTGTGTGTGTGTGTATATATATATATATATATATATATATATATATATATATATATATATATATATATATATATTGTGACAGCAGGAAGGTAAAGTCACCTGGTTGCATCCAGGGGGGTAGATATATTTCTCCCAGATTCAGGCTTTATGCCGACTTATACAACTAGGGAGTTGATGAAGCCCAGCTGAGGCTAGTGGGCTCATGGATGACTCATACCTCTAGGGAGAGGGCTGGGCGTCGTGCAGGCAGGGAGTTGATGAGACCAGCTGAAGCTTGTCAGCTCATTTAAAGGCCTCTATAAAAACTCCCAGATTCATTAGGTGTTTGCTCATGCCTGGAACCAGACCTGTGTGGACTGTCTAGGGAGAGTGAACCCCTGTGCGGTGAGGCAAAGCCTGTGTGGCTATTTGTTTGGACTTTTACTAAACCAGGGACTTAGGGACTAGGACAGCACCAGGCTGATCCCAGTTGTTAGTTTAGGAAACCTGCATGTTTAGTCAGAGGTCAAACTGACCAGGATTTATTTTGTTTATGTTTCTTTTTGGCTTTGCTGTGTTTTTGTCACTGTACATAGAGAAATAAACCGCACCTTTTGATTTTGAAAACCACAACCTCCGTCTGCTGGCCCTGTTTTTGTGTGGGGAGCCCAACCAGGGGGTCACACACACCCGCTACCGAGTTAACCCCCTCACAATATATATATATATATATATATATATATATATTGTGACAGAGCATCCCAGAGAGAGCTTGGGAAAGTCCTGTTCGGGGTTTATACATCTCCCAGGCTCCTCTCATATACATTCAGGGATCTCTGAGCCAGGATCCACTTCAGGTGTTGGTTCTCTCCACCAGCTTAATTAAAAGCTCACCTGAGCAGACAGCCTTTGCTCAGCCTGGGAGACACAGACAACGTTGGTTTGTGAGAGCAAGAAGGTTGGTAAAACTTGTTACCCTGTGTATGTGGAAGCTGACAAGTGTTAGGCTTGTCCAGCCTGGTAGTGAGGGCCTGTACATACTGTGTAGTTAGAGCCGAGACACGGCTAGGCTTTTGTTTAGCTATTTTTTCTTCTGTTTGTTTTCACCACACTGTACAGCACCTGTCATTGACTTTGTATATAGCACCAATAAACCCCACTGTGTTTTCACTGATCCAATGGACTTGGTATCTGTGCCTGCTCATCCCAGGGAGCTTTTGTACCTACTACCTGCCCCCCAGGTTACATATGGTGGAGGCTGCGACCAGCTGTAGTAAGTTACTACTTAAAAGGCCAGTACCTAAAGTGACAACATGGAGGACCTCCTCAAACAAATGGTGTTGGCAAATGCCGCGTTGCAGCAAGCAAACGCTGCACAACAGCAAACTAACGCTGCATGGCAGCAAGCAAACGCTACACAACAGCAAACTAACGCTGAATTGCGGCAAGCAAACGCTGCACAACAGCAAACTAACGCTGCACAACAGCAAGCCAACGCTATCGCACAGGAGCAAACCAAGGTGCTGTTCCAACAGATTGGTGCTGTACAGGAGCAATCGCAGAGGCTGTTTGAACAGCTTGCCACTGCTGCAAAAGCGGATAGGAAAACCCTTACTGAGGTTATGGAGACGCTAGCACAGGGGTCACCTGCGATAATGAAGGATATTGGAGACAAGCCCTCAACCATCCATGTGGGTCGCTTTCTTTCAAAGATGACGGCAGATGATGATCCAGAGGCTTTCCTACTAACATTTGAACGGACCGCTGAGAGGGAAGGTTGGCCCCAAACCCAGTGGGCAGGACTGATCGCCCCCTTACTTTCTGGAGAAGCGCAGAAGGCCTACTATGATCTGGAGTCAGCAGAAGCGGGAGATTATGAGAAGGTCAAGCGGGAAATCCTGGCACGGCTTGGCGTTACCTTGGCTGTTCGAGCTCAGCGGGTCCACAGCTGGTTCTTCCAAGAAAAGAGGCCCCCAAGATCGCAGATGTTTGATCTGATCCACCTGGTGCGGAAATGGCTACAGCCGGAGTCCCTGTCTGCGCCACAAATAGTGGAGCGTGTGGTCATGGACCAATTCCTGAGGTCACTGCCAATTCCCCTGCAGAAGTGGGTGAGTCAAGGAGACCCCAAGTCAGCAGACAACCTGGTGGAGCTCGTTGAGAGGTACTTTGCTGCAGAGAACCTGGTCACCACCCCTACAGCCGCACGGACTTTCCATCCAAAACCACGGTCTCCCCAGGCAACCGGTAAGACTGTTCCAGGGGAAGTGGGTGGTAAGCATGGCAAGGAAATAGGGGGGAGGAATTTTGGTGCCAGGACTGAAGTGTGGCGGCCCAAGCAAGGGAAGCCACTGCCTGTCAGCAAACCAAACTGGGGAAACATCAGGTGTTTTCGTTGCCAAGAACTGGGACATGTTGCAGCAAACTGTCCATTGACAGATGAACCAATGCAGTGTGATCTATCTTTTAGAAGGCAGTCTATGTTTGCTGCTGTTTCATGCACTGCAATGCCAAATGTGGGAAAACACATGTGTCATGTGACTATTAATAATAAGCCTATTATGGCCTTGCTGGACTCGAAGTCTGGTTACTTTGGTTACAGCTGAGATGGTTGAAACTGTGAATTTTCATGCAAAAAGGCTTGCTGTGGTCTGTGTACATGGGGATACCCGCGAGTATCCAATGGCCACTGTTCAGTTTGAAACTGGCTTGGGTGCGGTGACCCATTCGGTCGGACTGGTGCCCCACTTGGTGCATGAGGCTATCATTGGTAGGGACTTCCCTAAGTTTTGGGAACTGTGGGATTGTCCCGACCCAGTCGCAGTACCTAACTCAGTCGCAGAGCCAGAACTCGTGGCCATTACTGACCTTGTGAGTTCAGGGGACTCCTCTCAGGGCTCTCCGGGTGATCCTTTCTCAGTTATGGCAGGAGAGCTGGGGGAGCCGGAAGAAGTCCCCACAACCAGTAGAGCTGGACAGCCGCCTGCTGAATCTGAGCCTACGTTAGAGTTTGCCAATCTTAATGTGCACAAGGAAAATTTTGGTACGGAGCAGAGAAAAGACCCTACCCTTGCCAGGGCCTGGGAAAATGTAATAGTGATTAATGAGGTACCTGTCGAACCAGGGGACAGGCTCTGTTTTCCATATTTCTGCAGCAATGAGGATTTACTGTATCGTGTATGTAAATCTAATGATGAAGTGGTTGAACAGTTGGTAGTCCCTAAGTTATACAGACGGGTGGTGTTGGAACTTGCCCATGGGCACTTGCTAGGAGGCCATTTAGGGGTTGAGAAAACCACTGAAAGAGTGTTGCGCAGGTTTTACTGGCCTGGGATACGGTAAAACATAGAAAATTATTGTCAATCCTGTCCTGTGTGTCAGATGTCAGCCCCCCAACCCCACTTCCGAAGTCCGTTAGTGCCCTTGCCCATTATTGAAGTGCCTTTTGAGAGGATTGCCATGGACCTTGTGGGTCCACTCCCCAAATCTGCCCGCGGTCATCAACATATCCTCGTGATCATGGATTACGCTACCCGTTACCCTGAGGCCGTTCCCTTACGCACTGCATCTGCTAAAAACATTGCCAAAGAGCTGTTTATGGTGTTCAGTCGGGTTGGCGTCCCGAAAGAAGTCCTTACAGACCAAGGTACCCCATTCATGTCACGAATAACTAGGGAGCTCTGCAAGTTATTTAAGGTGACGCAGTTGCGTACCTCAGTGTACCATCCTCAAACGGATGGCTTGGTGGAACGCTTCAATAAGACATTAAAGAGTATGTTAAAAAAGGTTGTTGATAAGGATGGGAAAAACTGGGACTTCCTGATACCTTACTTGATGTTCGCCATCAGGGAAGTTCCCCAGTCCTCTACAGGGTACTCTCCATTTGAGTTGCTTTATGGGAGACACCCTCGGAGACTCTTAGACATAGCCAAGGAAACTTGGGAGGGGGAGCAGACACCTCACAAAAGTGTTATTGAGCATATCGCTCAAATGCAGGATAGGATTGCAGCAATCATGCCGGTAGTAAAAGAACATTTACTGCAGGCCCAAGCAGCCCAACAGAGGATATACAACAGGGGGGCCCAACTTCGTGTTTTCTCACCTGGTGACCGGGTCCTCGTGTTAGTTCCCACTGTTGAGAGTAAATTCCTGGCTAAGTGGCAGGGACCCTTTGAAGTAATTGAAAGAGTTGGGGAGGTCAATTACAAGGTGTATCAACCAGGTAAAAGGAAGCCCGAACAGATTTACCACATAAACCTGTTAAAACCCTGGAAGGATAGACTGGCATTAACTGCGAGGTCCCTCCCGGTAACCCTTAAAGGTACTGAATCCCCTCTGATCCCTGAGGTCACGATTCCAGACACCCTGTCATGTTCCCAGAAACAGGAAGCTAGAGAGTTCCTGATGAGGAATAAAGAGAAATTTTCAGAGTTGCCGGGCACAACTTCAGCAGTTCAGCATGATATTGTTACTGAACCTGGAGTCCGTGTCAAGCTCAAACCATACCGAATTCCCGAAGCTAGAAGAAAGGACATCGGTGAGGAAGTTAAAAGGATGTTGGAGCTAGATGTTATTGAGGAATCCAATAGTGACTGGTCTAGCCCCATTGTATTGGTCCCAAAACCGGATGGCACTTGGAGGTTTTGTAATGACTTCAGAAAGCTTAATGCGGTAACAAAGTTTGACACATACCCAATGCCCAGGGTAGACGAGCTTATAGACCGACTTGGCAAGGCCCGTTATCTGACCACTTTGGACTTAACCAAAGGATATTGGCAAATACCCCTGACTGGTAGTGCCAAAGAAAAGACTGCATTTGTGACCCCGGAGGGGTCGTTTCAATATAAGAAAATGCCTTTTGGGTTGCAAAATGCCCCTGCAACATTTCAGAGGGCTATGGACAGGACCCTAAGACCTCACCGACAGTATGCTGCAGCCTATCTGGACGACATAGTGGTGCATAGCACTGACTGGGAGTCTCACTTGCCCCGTGTCCAGGCTGTCCTGGATTCCCTCTTCAAGGAGGGGTTTACGGCAAATCCAAAAAAATGTGCCATTGGGCTAGAGCAGGGGTCTCCAAACTTTTCAATACGGGGGCCACATTGTAGATTTTACAAGTATTCGGGGGCCGAAAAAAATCAGTTATGTACGAATGAATCGTCATTCCCATCAGTGTCCCCAGCAGAGTTTTTCCCCATTATCAGTGTCCCCGGCAGAGTTTTCCCCCATTATCAGTGTCCCCGGCAGAGTTTTCCCCCATTATCAGTGTCCCCGGCAGAGTTTTCCCCCATTATCAGTGTCCCCGGCAGAGTTTTCCCCCATTATCAGTGTCCCCCGCAGAGTTTTCCCCCATTATCAGTGTCCCCCGCAGAGTTTTCCCCATCGGTGTCCCCAGCAGAATTTTCCCCATCTGTGTCCCCAGGGTTCAGGGGTGAGCTATGTACAGGGTTCAGGGGTGAGCTATGTACAGGGTTCAGGGGTGAGCTATGTACAGGGTTCAGGGGTGAGCTATGTACAGGGTGCAGAGGGTTAAGGGGTGAGGTGGGTGCAGAGGGTGAGGTGGGTGCAGAGGGTGAGGTGGGTGCAGAGGGTGAGGTGGGTGCAGAGGGTGAGGTGGGTGCAGGGTGCAGAGGGTGAGGTGGGCGCAGGGTGCAGAGGGTGAGGTGGGCGCAGGGTGCAGAGGGAGGGTGCAGCAGCAGAGGGTGAGGTGGGCGCAGGGTGCAGAGGGAGGGTGCAGCAGCAGAGGGTGAGGTGGGTACAGGGTGCAGAGGGTGAGTTGGGTGCAGGGTGCAGAGGGAGGGTGCAGAGGGTGGGTGCAGAGGGTGAGGTGGGTACAGGGTGCAGAGGGTGGGTGCAGAGGGTGGGTGCAGAGGGTGAGGTGGGTACAGGGTGCAGAGGGTGAGGTGGGCGAAGGGAGCAGAGGGAGGGTGCAGAGGGTGGGTGCAGGGTGCAGAGGGTGAGGAGGGCGCAGAGGGAGGGCGCAGAGGGAGGGTGCAGAGGGTGGGTGCAGGGTGCAGAGGGTGAGGAGGGCGCAGAGGGAGGGTGCAGAGGGAGGGTGCAGAGGGTGAGGTGGGCGCAGGGTGCAGAGGGAGGGTGCAGAAGGTGTGTGCAGGGTGCAGAGGGAGGGTGCAGAGGGTGAGGTGGGTACAGGGTGCAGAGGGTGAGGTGGGCGCAGGGTGCAGAGGGAGGGTACAGAGGGTGGGTGCAGGGTGCAGAGGGAGGGTGCAGAGGGTGAGGTGGGTACAGGGTGCAGAGGGTGAGGTGGGCACACAAATCAGTTATGTACGAATGAATCGTCATTCCCATCAGTGTCCCCGGCAGAGTTTTCCCCCATTATCAGTGTCCCCGGCAGAGTTTTCCCCCATTATCAGTGTCCCCGGCAGAGTTTTCCCCCATTATCAGTGTCCCCGGCAGAGTGGGCGCAGGGTGCAGAGGGAGGGTACAGAGGGTGGGTGCAGGGTGCAGAGGGAGGGTGAGGTGGGTACAGGGTGCAGAGGGTGAGGTGGGCACAGGGTGAGATGGGTGCAGAGTGCACGGCTCCCCAGCCCCCATTCCAGTACAGTCAGAGCTCCACACTCCACTCCAAGGCAAGATTCTCCTCCCACAAAGCTTTCCCCCCCCCCCCCCCCCATTCCAGCCAAAGTTTTCCTTATTTTACTCACAGCATTTTGTCCTCCGATCTCCGTGCAGCAGTTCCACAGGCATCTTCCTGTTGGCAGATTCCCCGCCCCCTTCCTCCTCTTCTCTGACTCCAAGTGCTCTCATAGAGCGTGTGTACACAAGGATGATCAGAGCGGCTGCGGGGAGAGGAGCGCGCTGTCACTTGGAAATACACAAGCAGAGCTTGTGTATTTCCAAGTGACAGTAGCACGCAGCCAGCATGCGACCAGCACCGGAGGTGGCCGAACTCCAGCGGTCAGCACGGGGCGGGCAGCGCAGGGCCAAAGACGGCAATGTGGCAGAGCCTGGGAAAGCTGCGGGCCGGACAAATCAAACCCGCGGGCCGGATGTGGCCCGCGGGCCGGGGTTTGGAGACCCCTGGGCTAGAGGAAGCCAGGTATTTGGGCTACACTATTGGCCGGGGTGTCATAAAGCCCCAGGTGAATAAAATAGAAGCCATCCAGGAGTGGCCACGCCCTGCAAACAAGAAGCAGGTCAGGGCCTTTCTTGGCATTGCGGGGTACTATAGAAGATTTATCCCAAATTTCGCAACTATAGCTGCCCCACTGACAGACCTTACGAAAGGGAAAGCCTCCGTAATGGTGAAATGGTCTCCAGTAGCAGAAGAGTCTTTTCAAGTCCTGAAGAAGGCTCTTTGTGCACAGCCAATCCTATACTCCCCCGATTTCTCCAAAAACGTTTTGGTCCAGACAGATGCGTCTGATGTTGGTATCGGGGCAGTACTTTCACAGGTACACAATGGGGAAGAACACCCTGTGGTGTACTTAAGCAGAAAGCTCAATGACCATGAAAAGAAGTACGCAGTCATTGAAAAGGAGTGTCTGGCCATAAAGTGGGCCGTGGACGCGCTCAGGTACTACTTGTTGGGGCGCCAGTTTGAGTTAATAACTGACCATGCTCCCCTGAAATGGATGGCCCAAAAGAAGGAGACTAATAGGCGGGTGAACCGGTGGTTTTTGGCCCTACAAGATTACGCCTTTACGGTAAAACACAGGCCAGGTGTTGAGATGGGGAATGTAGATGCCCTCTCCCGTGTTCACTCCTGTTGGGCTACAGGTGTTCCAACCCTGGGGTTGAAACAAGGGGGGAGGATGTGTGACAGAGCATCCCAGAGAGAGCCTGGGAAAGTCCTGTTCGGGGTTTATACATCTCCCAGGCTCCTCTCATATACATTCAGGGATCTCTGAGCCAGGATCCACTTCAGGTGTTGGTTCTCTCCACCAGCTTAATTAAAAGCTCACCTGAGCAGACAGCCTTTGCTCAGCCTGGGAGACACAGACAACATTGGTTTGTGAGAGCAAGAAGGTTGGTAAAACTTGTTACCCTGTGTATGTGGAAGCTGACAAGTGTTAGGCTTGTCCAGCCTGGTAGTGAGGGCCTGTACATACTGTGTAGTTAGAGCCGAGACACGGCTAGGCTTTTGTTTAGCTATTTTTTCTTCTGTTTGTTTTCACCACACTGTACAGCACCTGTCATTGACATTGTATATAGCACCAATAAACCACACTGTGTTTTCACTGATCCAATGGACTTGGTATCTGTGCCTGCTCATCCCAGGGAGCTTTTGTACCTACTACCTGCCCCCCAGGTTACATAATATAAATATATATATATATATATATATATATATATATATATATATATATATATATATATATATATATATATATATATATATATATATATATATAATAGAGAGTATCTTAAATACATTAGATCTTTAGATACATTTTTACTTCAAAGGCAGTTTATTAAATTAAACTTGATAAAAATTAAAAAGAAAATCTAATTTAAATCCAAAAAATCTATTATTTATTTTTTTAGATTTAAAAAAAATCATTGATTTTAATCCATCCTGCTTATTTTACTCACTGAACTGCAACTCAATTTAAAACGTTTGTAACGTTAATATAAAAAAAATACAAAAGGGCACCAAGGTATCACCATCTTAATCTGGTGGCCCTAATCATGCCTGCATGATACCATCCTCCCCTGTAGAGACTTGAGGCAGCCGCACAGGTTGAGCCATCGGCCCTGTCAGGCATTGCAGCCTCCCCAACATTTCAGCCACTCTGCATATGTCAGTTTGGACGCTTTTTTGCATTGCATTTGTTGGTCTATAAGAGGTTAACTGCTATAATCACAGCTTTCTCACAAGGAGCAGAAACCGGAGTGTGCCCCTTCCCCTGCTCTAAATCCTCAAACAAGAGGATTAGAGCCCATTCACACAGGGGCAACACGACTTCCAGAGCGATTTTATGAGGCAACTCAGACACAACTTGAGTATGAATCACAGCGCGACCTGGAGCTACTTACAAGGCAACTTCAAGTTGCCTCCAGGACAGGAGACATTCCAGTGGCCAATCAAACAAGAATCAGCTCTGTGGGAGGGGGGGGTTTGCCTGAGAAATGTATTTTCTCTTCCTGGAGAGTTGCTCCTATTAAGACAGGGGATCCGACTTCAGAGGCGACTCCCATTGAAATCAATGGGTACAGGTCGCCTAGAAGTCGGATTGAAGTAGTACAGGGACCTTTTTTGAAGTCGGAGCGACTGCAGTAGTGTGCATTAAGACGGCTCCATTAACGATTTTGAAGTCAGATCCAAAGTTGCCCCTGTGTGAATGGGCTCTCAAAATCCTGAGTTCACCATCAGAGGACAGGGAACAGGTGCAGTCTAACGAGGCGGAGTTATCAGAAGCCTCACAAGTTTTGGACTTGCAGCTGCAGTCTTTTTCAGAGATTCATACTGCGTATAACTTATCCTCGCCTAGACGGCCAAAGCCCCTGTCTCCTCCTTGGGGTTTTAAAAAATAAATTAAAAAATAAATAAATTCCCATAGGTTGCTTGTACCTTCCCACTCCATCCATTACTGCAACAGTTTATTTCTGCTGGTTGGGCACCCGCATAAGCTGTTTTCTTCTCCTCCTCAAAACTCTAGCCGAGGAGTATAGGTTGCTAGAAAAACCTCCACAGGATCCTCATCCTGGTGCTGGCTTCAGGCTAGCCAAACGCACAAACTACTGGGATGCACAGTTGCTGGTGCACATTGTTGCTAACGCACGACAGCTATATCGCATGATTGCAGAAACGCACGTTTGCGGAGGATAACTTCCTCTTTTCCAGTCCACATGTTTGCATAAAATACATGATTTTGGAATGTACAAAATGCATGTGGGGTAAAAACAAGTAACAGAACGTGTTTATTGTTGATCACATAAAGATACATGTTTCTGTTTGTATGGATTTACATGTTTTTTACTTAGTCGCACAAGGATACTTGGTCACACAGAGAGGCTTGTTTTCACAGAAATGCCTAAAATCGCATAAAAATGCTTGATTGCATAAAGATGCTGGATCGCACAGGGGTGCTTGATCACACAAGAGTCCTTGGTCACACAAGGGTACGTGTCCGCACAGTAGTGCTTAAAATGCATAAGATGTTTGATCGCATAAAAAATGCTAGATCGCATAAGGATGTATGATAGCCTAAAGTTGCATGTTCGCCTAGATTTTGATTTTGCATGATTGCATAATAAGGCATGATAATTTTAAGTTTCCTTAATTATACAGGATTCCTTGTGTTTACATAGGAATACGTGTCTGCATGGGTACATGTTGCGCAATGTTGCATAACACGTTCATAAACGTATACTTGCTTGCAAGATGCCCGTTCCATAGCACACGTGCTATATGTATGCGTGTATACAGCACACATTTTTATGTTTTGCCTAAAACATATTTGTATGAATTCATGCTTCCATGACTGCACGCTTCCATAGAGGCATGGCTTTAACACTTGCCACATACACATATGTGGAGCCTTTTGCATATGTGTTTATTTACATGGGACTGCAGAGGTTGTCTGCGTTTCGCAGGGGAACAGCACCTCTTCCAGTTGGTGGTCTTGTCCTTTGGGTTAGCCACCGTGCCCGGGTTTACAGGGTGCTAGGGCCTGCCTCTACCAGGTCTAAAGGCCCAGGGTATAGCAGTAATGGCATACCAAGGCAATCTGCTACTGATAGATCAGTCAGTAGCATGGCTGTATCTGGAACTCCTGGGTTAGGATCCCAGTCTAAAGGTACATTCTTACATTCGGTAAGAAGATTGGAATGTTTGGGACACAGCCCAAAAAGGAGAGGTGTGTTTTTTTTTGTTTTTTTTTTTATTTTTTTTATTTTTTGCCTCAGACAAAGCTATAAGAAAGCTGGTCTATGTGGAAGAGTTCCTTACATTCGCCTTTTTCTTAAGGTGCTAGGGAAGATGGTGGCTTCATTCAAAGCAGCTCCCTATGCTCAGTTTCATTCAAGGCTGCTTTAAACATTATTCTGTTGGCCTGGAACAAGTAGTTCCTAACCTAGCATTATCCAACGAGTCTGGTCCCAGGGATATGCTGGAGTCTCAGTTTGTGGTTCTTAACCAAAAGATTGCCAGAAGGAAAGATCCTTCATGCCGGTTACCTGGGAGGTGGCGGCTACGAAGGCTGGTCTCTAGGGATGGAGGCCAGGCCTGGAAGAGACCACTGCCCAGGGGCAGTGGTCAAGCTCCAAGAGAGCCTTGTCCGTCAACATTCTAGAGCTACGGATTGCACGTCTGGCTTAAGGGCCTGGGCGTTTAGGTTGCTGTCAGAATACAATCCGACAATGCCACACCAGTGATTTACTTTGTTTACCAAGGAGGCACTAGAAGTCATGCAGCCAGAGGGAAGTGAGCCATGTTCTGGCTTGGGCAGAGGAGCTTGTGCCTTGCCTATCAACAATCTTCATTTCATGAAATGGAGAATTGGCAGGCGGTTCTCTGGAGCAGTCAACAATTGTTCCCGGGAGAATGGCCTCTACTATGCTTTTTTTTTTTTTTTTTTTTCTGACCATATGCCAGAGAAAGGGTACCCCGGACATAAAATTTATTGGCATCCAGATTCAACAAGAAGTTGGACAGCTTTGTGTCAAGAACAGGGGATCCACTCGCATGCGGGACAGATGCGTTGGTGACCCTGTGGGACCAGTTGTCACTGGTTATGCGTTCTCTCCCCCCAGTGCCGCGACTACCATGGCTTCTATGCAACATCAGAGGGGAACGGAAGCCGGCCTAATAGCTCCGGTATGACCCAGACGACCTTGCTGTGCAGGGATCGTAAGGGTGGTAGTAGAGGGCCCAGGGTTCCTTACATCATGTCCAGTCCTACTTCGCAAGGGGGTATTCCATCCTGTCTTGCAAACATGGGAATTAATGGTCTGGCTGTTTTAGCCCGCATTCTTGAGGTTTAGGGTTTTCAGGATCAGTGGCAAACTACCTTGATTCATACAGGAGAGCTGGCCTCCAGGACCATGTATCATAGGATCTGGAAGTCCCATGTTCCTGGTGTGAAACCAAGGGGTGGCATCCTTGGAAGTATGTCATAGGTAAAATTCTTACCTTCCTACATTAGGAAAGGAGATGGAGCTAGCCTTAAGTTCCATCAAGGATCCGATCTCGGCCTTGTCAGTATTCTCAAAGGCCGCTTGCTTCGCACTCTTTGATCCGGACCTTTTTATACAAGGGTCGCCCTTGTGCTCGGGGGATTGAGTCTAGTTTTGTCGGCTTACAAGATCAGCACCTTGGGCCGATGCACCATTTTTCCCTTCATCATTCTAACAAGGGAATTGGTGTTCTTGGTTGCGGTAGCCTCCGCCAGAGAGTTTTCAAGTATTGGCAGCTTTCTTCGTATAGAGACATACCTAATTAATTCTTAAGGACAGGGTGATGTTAAATCCTCACCCAGCCTTATTTTCCTAAAAGGATCTAGTTTTCTTTTGAATCAAAACATTTCTTGCCTTCCTTCCTTCTTTTTTTTTTTTCCAGAACATTGTTCTACGGAAGGAAAACTTATTACTTTTCTCTCAATATAGATGAGAGGAGTTATTAATCTATATGAAGGTTTCAGATACAGAAAACTGATGTTTTGTGCTGCCAGAAGACCCTAGAAATAGGCAGGCAGCATTCAAATCGGCTATTAAAATGGTTACACTCTCTCATTAGGCCTTGACTGCTCTCACTCACGGCTGCTCAGATATGGAAAACTGATGCAGGAGGGCCCGGGAAAGGGCAGGCAGCGCCTAAATCAACTGTTTCTCTGTGGATTCATCAGGTTATGATTCAGGCTTGTGGTTTAAAGAGAAGGTTTTCCCGTTTCCTTTAGAGTGCACCCTACCAGGATAGTAAATGCTTCATGCGCGGTGCATTAGCAAGCCTTTATGACTCAGATTTGCAAGGCCACAACTTGGTTGTCGGTGCATACGTTCACTAATTTCTATCAGGTGAATGTAGGATGCCAAGAGGATGCCGCTTTTTTGGCGCAGTATGCTGCAGGCAGCAGTATAGGTCCTCAAGTCTGATGGCGGTCTGCGTTATTTGTGTCTCCCTCCCCTCAGTAGGCATTACTTTGGGATGTCCCACTTAGTAATTACTATGAGGCTCTGTGTCCCATGATGTACTATAAAGAAAATAGGATTTTTATAACAGCTTACATGTAACATCCTTTTCTTGGAGTACATCGCGGGACACAGAGCTACCGCCCCTCTTGTTTGGGGATATTGGGACACTTATTGCTTTGCTACAAAAACTGAGGTGCTCCCAGTATGGGAGGGGTTGTATAGGAAGGAAACTTCCTGTCTAATTGATTACACCAGTGTCCAGCACCTGAAGGTGGAATATAACCCACTTAGTAATTACTATGAGGCTTTGTGTCCCGTGATGTACTCCAAGAAGAGGATTTTACAGGTAAGCTGTTATAAAAATCCTATTTTTCGCCACTGTAGATGTGTGTTTGGGCCCTAAAGATGCCAATGTATTTTCCAACAAATGATCAATATGTTCTTCTTCTTCTTCCTTCTTCTTCTTTCTTCTTCTTTCTTCTTCTTTCTTCTTCTTCTTCTTCTTCTTCTTCTTCTTTCTTCTTTCTTCTTTCTTCTTTCTTCTTTCTTCTTTCTTCTTTCTTCTTTCTTCTTTCTTCTTTCTTCTTTCTTCTTTCTTCTTTCTTCTTTCTTCTTTCTTCTCATAGTGATATCTTTGACCTGTTTGTTTTTAATGATTTGACATTTTTCCATTTTTTCTATCCTTAGATCCACCTCCTGTTCAGCTGATTGTCCAGTTTCTAGAGCAAGTACAACCCCCTACTGACAACAAGAGAAATCGCACTCTGAAACTGTTGGCTTTGAAAGTGGCAGCTCACTTAAAGTGGGACCTTAATGTACTTGAGAAGAGGTATGAATGTACAAGTACGGTTGAACTCAGGCATGTTCAGATCCTCATCCAAACCCGCCTGAGCGAGCTTGCCAGGAAGCAGTCACTTTATTGGCCAATCATACATGACCCAGGCCTTGCCTGCCCTGTGGACACACATATACACACCGTTTTGTATATGTCTGGCTGCGGGGTGGATGATGCCCATGACACAGAAAAGCGTTCTACAGACAGGTTCTGTCTGTCTCTGTGCTGGTTTCCTTTTCAGTACAAAAATCCATCTCCCTCTTTCAGTCTTGATCTTTTCCAAGACACTCAATCAAGCTCATTATTTTCTGCCTTCCAGGTAAAAGAGTGTTACACATCTGGTTATGCATTTCATTTATAAATTTATTCAAGAGTAACCCCTACTCTTTTGTTGAGAGAAAAAAAACAACCCCCTTTGAGTGATCTATGTACAATGCATGGATTTTAACAAACTTTGTTGCAGATTCCCACCTGTTTCTGATCTGAAGAAATAGCTGATTGACCTTGTCTTTTGCATACTAATTGGAGTGAATGGCTCAGCTGATGCACTTTCAGTGCTCTGATGAGAGAAGTTGCAGTGTCTGTATCCCTTTAAACCTTAGGGAGTTTCTCACCAAAAATGAAAATGTCTGTTGCAAGGGATTCTTACTATTTTACCTGCATCTTAGTGTAGACTTCTGGGAAAATCTGAGCCAATCACACAAGCAGGGAATTACATTTCTGGAGACACCTCCTAGGTTGCATTGAATTTCACAGAAAGTTACAGCACTGCAGATTTGAAAAAGATTTTAATTACATTAAATTACAGCAGGGCTCAACAAATCCCAGGCACCATGGCGACTAGAAATTGCATTCTGGTGCCTGGGCTTTTGTCAGCCCATTCACTGTTGCAGGGATGCGCAATTTGTATCGCACAACATTTTTCTACATTTAGCCCTGGGCTCACTTGATCTGGTGGAAGAATTTGTACGGCTCTGCTACTGCCCAATCTGAACTGGCATAGCAGGTGCTAGAAGGGACGTGTATGATGTCACTTTCGGGGTCCCCATTGACCGTTTCCCCGGTCAACGGCCGGGAAAGAATGTAATGCAGTGTGATTTGCACTGCATTACATTCAGTGGAGCACAGGGGTGACATGCAGGGTCTTTCTTTTAGACCATGGATGTCTCATTAAAGAGAACCTGTCGCCAAGAAATCATCACATAGAGGACTTTTTGTCCCCTATGGCAGGGGTCTGCAACCACCGGGCCACGGCACACTACCGGCTGTGGCCTCTCTGCAGCCGGGCCCCAGTTGCGGCGGGCGGGCGGCATGGGAGAGGTGGGCGGGTGGATGAGCGAAGCGGGTGGGCGGGTGAGAGAAGCGAGCCGGTGGGCGTGCAGAGATGACATCATCTCTCTCTGCCCGCTCCGCATCACCGCTCTCCTGCCCTCACTTAGAACCGGCTTCCTGCCTCTATGCTTAATGGTCCAGTGCAGTGATTATCCACATCTGGAGGCACTGGCAGGCGACGTGGCAGGTGACAATCCATATCTGGTGGCACTGTCAGGCGATGTGACAATCTGCATCTGGTGGCACCGGCAGGCGACGTGGCAAGTGACAATCCGCATCTGGTGGCAGGCAGCATGGCGAATGACAAACCGCATCTGATGGCAAGTGACAATCCACATCTAGTGGCTGATGACGTGGCAAGTGACAATCCACATCTAGTGGCAGGCAGCATGGCAAGTGACAAACCGCATTTGGTGGCAGGCAACGTGGCTAGTGACACGCTCAGCGCTCCCACTGATTCTGCATTATGGTGAGTTGAACTATTTAATTTTACAATGTAACAATAGAAATAATGTGCTTCAATACCCCTGACACTATATCAACCATGGTGCTGGGATTATTGAAGCCCTAACGGCAGCCATTGTCCTGACAAATCGCCAGCGAAAAATCGCTTGCTGCCCGCGTGCAACCCCCCCCCCCATCATCCTTGAGCCACAATTGTCTTACACGCAGCTGGTCCCCAGTGCCAAAAATCTTGGACCGCTGCCCTGTGCGATTTAAAAAAAAAAGATAAGTATACGCATTATAACAATTGTGATACACATGTTGAATATCGCTGCACAAACTGGCTCCTAACTTTTTTTTTGCTGGCTCTTAGATTGAAAGCAAATTTTGTCAAGTCCTGAATTGCAGTGTGGTTTTTGTAGCATTTGCATATGCTTTGTGAATTATTATTATTTTTTATTTTTTTTATTGCCTATATTTTACATGAAAGTGGAGTTACCCTTTAAGCGATGTCTCATACTGAATAACATCCATTGTGCTATATGAATCCTTGCTGGGCTTCTTTAGATTTTGTATAACAATTTTTAAGGCAGAAAATTTTCTTTTCATAGATGTCTAAAAATGATTTTGTGTGAAAGGATGGGGGGAAGGTTTAGATGTTGTTGATGGTGTCCTATCACCTGTATGGAGATTTCCCTCCACTTCCTGCTTTGTTTGACAAATGTCACCTGAACAGGAAGTCAGGGGAAATCTCCCCAGTAAACCTGAAAGTGGTTCTTACTCTTCCTCATTCTGCTTATAGGTTTGTTTTTGTTATGTGCCCTGTTGGGACCGGCTCCCCCAGTTCCTGTTCTGTGTGATTCCTGTCAAACCCCAGTGGGGATACAGAGAGCAGTTTGACAAATGTAACTTTTCTCTATACTACCTAAAATAACAAGAAATAGGTTTTGGATGGATTTAGACTTTAACAGCCATTTGTTTTTCTAAGATTTGTATTGTTGTTCAGCAGCATAAATGTAACAAGGTAACCATGTTTTCTTTATTGTTTGTTTTGCTTATCAGCACCAAAAGAGTTTAATTTCAACTTTCATTTATTTGATTTTTTTCTAGATTTCTGTGGTTTTTAATTTAATTTTTTATTTTTAGGTATCATTTGCCAATATTAATTTTATGTCTTTATATTAGTCTTTGGTAACATCCTAATGTTGTTTTTTTTATTTGTCTGTCTGTGTTTTCAGTTTATCAGTACCTGTGCTGAACATGCTGCTCAATGAGCTCCTTTGTGTGAGTAAAGTACCTCCAGGAACAAAGCATGTGGACCTGGACCTCTCCAGCTTACCTCCAACCACTGCAATGGCCATCATGCTGTACAACAGATGGTAATGTAAATTAATAGCCATTAATTGAATAAATCAACTTCTTTAATCAAAATCCATTTACTGCTCATTAGTCTGTTTGTACTAACCTGCTGATAACAGATTGGAGACTGATTGCAATTGCCTCCTGAGATAAGGTCTATGAATTAATAGGCTAGTTGAGCATATATTATATGTAGAACTAGCAATCTTTTTCCATACAGATTCAGTGAGAAATATATTTAGGCACAGATTATGATTTTCCACCTCCAGTATGGTGATACAGTATAGAGAAAAATAAAAAAATAGGGGTATGGGCCCTAATCGGACTTTCAGTAGCACAGTAAACAATAGAGATGTGTAAAATATATATGTGTTTAATAGAAAAAGAGAACCACATATATGACATGGGATACAAGGACAATTCAAGAATTAAAAATCATACATATGAATATATGTGCACTGCATCAGATCCTGATTGGCTTATAGTACTGACCCCTTCTATCTTAGTCTGGGTGCCGCACTTCAGCCAGCTAATGTTTTAATCTATAACAGGAATATGTTTTGGAATATAGGAACTATGTGAAGGATAGCCTCAAGGTTCTAATGTCTTAATTTTCGGCACCATGCTTACAAAATGCTTGTACTGTATATACAGGCAATAGAGGCTGACACTCTTAAGCCTCGTACACACGATCGCATTTCCATCGGACAAATCCATGGAACTTTGTCCGAAGGGTGTTGGCTGTGAACTTTGTATGCATACAGACGGCAGAACTTTTTCAGCCAACATACACAAAACTATGTGTTTTTTTTCCGCTCTTTAGCGCCACCATTTGGGCAACTTCTGCTAATGTTGTGCTATAGTTAACATTGGTTCGGAGCATGCGTGTTTTTTGTACTTTTTAAATTTTTTTCCGACAAACTAGTGTACACACGATCGGACAATCCGACAAGACACATTTGTTTTTGGACAGTTTTAAAGCATGCTATCCAACATTTGTTGTCGGAAAATCCGACAACAATTGTCCGATGGAGCGTACAAACGGTTGGATTTTCCGACAAAACCCTGCCATCACACGTTTGTTGTCGGAAAATCAGATTGTGGCTTTACAGAGCCTGTGGCCCATCAATGGCCCAGCCTTGCTCATTGCACTAAGCTTTCTCTGGATGGATTCTCAAAGGGAGATGTTGAAATCAACCAGACTTTAGCGTCAGTTGTGATACTGGTTTCCGTTTGACATTTAATTTCATTGGGTAAATTTTTTTGTAGATGGTAAACTACCTGACATCATCTTCTTTTATTTCTCTTGGACCCTGTTGGTGAGATCTCTGTACTTGAGGTCTGAACACCTGCTGTGGCTACGTTTTTCTCCCAAAAGAAATTTGTATTTAAAGCAAAGGTCCGCACACCCTACGAATCATTAAAAGTCAGCGGCTTCAAATACTGCAGGTGCTGACTTAATATATGGACACTTGCCTGTCCAAGGAGCCCGCGATGTCGGCACCCCAGCCCATCTTCGGGTCAGGTGCAGCTGCCGCCATTGCCGGTAAGGAAACTCGGCAGTGAAGTCTTTCGGCTCCACAGCTAGTTCCTTACTGCGCAATGCGCACTGCGCTTTCAAATTGCCCGTCGATGGAGGAAGGAGGGGGCCGAGCTTTGCCGCGGCGCCGTCTCCGGAAGTGTACTTTTGGGTGGAACTCTGCTTTAATTTTTTATTAAGGAAAATGTAAATTGTGATGCTGGAATTCACAAAGGTGGGGGGGAAACAGAGTCTGCAATGACAGGGAATGTGCACTACTGCAGCATACAAGATATTCAAGAAGCCAGGAAAAATAAAAAAATAAAAATGACAGCCATTTAGGAGTTTATAGATGGCACAGGAAAGGTGCACATGGGAGTAGGGCAGTACACTGAACAAAACCGTTCCCCAGCACATTCCCCACCTAGTCAGAACCAAAAAATACCTAATTAAACATTAAGGCTTAAGGCAGGTTTTTGTTGCATACATTTGCAAACATCAGAGAGCTGTATTAGGCCCCTCTGCACAATGTGACCCCTTGCTCAGCGAGTTCCCAATTATGGGACATATTTATATTAACAATGAGTCAATTGAGAGCAGGTTTACCTGGAGGGAGCCTCGATCTCCTTAAAGGTACAGCAACACATCTGAAGCACAACATTGCGTAACCCCCCAAAAAAACTGATCCTGTTCCCTTAAAGCATGTTATACAGCACAGTGCTTGTACTGTGTCCTTTTGGACCCCTGTACCACCTGAAATATCTGTCTGAATCTGCCTAGCTATGCCCTCCCCTCTGCAAACAGACCACAATAATCATGGCTGCTGAGCCTCTGACATTGTGGTCCGTTTGCGTGATTTCGTCATCCGCAGCCCTGCTCTCCTGTGACCCCCCCCTCTCTGCTCATACAATGGGCCTGCCCCCCCCCCCTCCCCGCTCCTGCTGCTCTACGTGCTCTCATATCTTCTTTTACATTATCCCATCCTCTCTGCACCATTATCAGAACTTTTCCTGTGCCTGTGGTTCTTACTGTTTCTTATGTACAAACCTATTAAACTTGCGGCAATCAAATGTTGGTTGGTTGGATAGAATTTGTCGCGCTTCTGTTTTTTCTTTGGGATTAATATGGATTTAAATTTTAATCCCTTGTTTTGCAATATTGAATGTCTGTTTTTATCCTTGATGATGATAAAGCATGCAGAGCTGTAGTTGATGAGATGAGGAAAGTCGGTCTGCGTCTCGTTAATCCATGACGATTAAATTTTCCCATTTACTTCAATTTTTTCTGCATTTTCCCTCTGTGGGAGGCCATCAATTTTCTGCTAGTTCTCTTCAGTGCTGCATCTTATTATTGAGGGATATAAAAGTGTCACGCTATCCCAGTTACACTTTCAGAATAGATAATCCAGCTGCAAAACTATTAATGTATTCCCAGCTTTATACGTTGCTAAAAGACTAATTTGCATTCAACTGTGTGACAAATGACTTGATATGTCTTTCATCTGCTGTGCAGGCACAGTGTAGTACCTGAGATACTCTATGACTTGTTTGCTTCAGCTATGCAAGCTTCTGAGACCAGAAGTAGTATAGTGTTGGCACAAATTATATGATCATTAGGAAAATAAATAAGAATATGTAGGTTCAATCCAAGGATAAGGGTAAAACCTACAAGTTTCTTTAAAAAAAAAAAAAAATGTGTCAGAAACTAAGGGCAAACCTCTTGAAGGAGTAGAAACGATCTCCAAAGGTACATGCAAAGAAAATGGAAAAACACAAGCACCTCTAACTATAGACTTTATTTAAAGATTTATTACAGGAAATGTGTCAGAGTAGTATGTCAGGCTTGACAAAGAAACATGCCTGACATACCACTCTCAGCACGCATGCTCCGAAACGCGTCATGAACACACCCAGTGACGTCATCACGCCGATGCTGCGCTCCACAAGCATTTCAGCTCTCTCTTCTGGTTTCCTTCCACACACAGCCGGCTCCTGGAACCCAGATGAGCGGCTTACCGAGCAGGAGCTGACATAATGGATGTGACAGACTGTTTTATGCTTGGGTTTTAACCTGGAAAATATGAGTTGCTCTGACACATTTCCTTTTAATAAATCTTTTAAAAGTCTACCATTAAACCCCTTTTACACTGGGGCGCTTTGCAAACGCTATAAAGCTAAATATAACGCCTGCAAAGCACCCTGAAAGAGCCGCTGCTGTCTCTCCAGTGTGAAAGGGGCCTTAGAGGCGCTTCTGTTTCTCCCTTTCCTTCACAGATCAGAACTCATAGGCTTGTCACACCTCCCTATTAGGCCAGATGGATGCGTGTAGTTGCTCCACATACACAAAGCAATGACAGGCTGACAGTGGGCGCTGCTGTCTGCCAGTGTTTGGATATAATCGCACAGCCAGTTATTAGCTGCGATTAAGGACATATGAGTGCTCCTGGACATGAGCTATTTTTACAGTGGAAATTGTGAAAGCAACAAATGTTTTTTTACCACTTCTTCTGTTATTTTTTCTGTTACAGGGCAATCAGGACTATTGTACAAAGCAGTTTCCTTTTGAAGCCAGTTAAGCAGGGTCCACTACAACCAAATGTGTAAGTCCTCAAGATTATAACAAAGCCATGCAGCTTCATTATCTAACTGTAGGTAAACTTTATGGGGGATGTTTATTAATGCATGTGTGTGTTTTTTTTTTTTTTTTTTATCATTGTATCTTTGATTTATGTGCCTTGCTGTTGCAGAACCAAATAACAATTGCACTGCACTGTACTGTTTTTAATTGCATGAAGTTGCTTCTCTTAAAAAAAAAAAAAAAATGTTTGCGTCTTTTGAATACAGCATTATGGGGTTTATTTACTAAAGGCAAATTCACTTTGCACTGCAAGTGCACTTAGAAGTGCAGTCGCTGTAGATCCGAGGGGGACATGCAAGGAAAATAAAAAAACAGCAGTTTTGCTTGTACATGATTGGATGATGAAATCAGCAGAGCTTCCCCTCAATTCAGGTCTTCCCCTCATATCTAAAGCAACTGCACTCCCAAGTGCACTTGTAGTGCAAAGCGGATTTGCCTTTAGTAAATCAGCCCTCTATATTTGCAAAACAGTTGGAAGCACTATGATCTTGTTTGCGAATCATAATGTTCTCAAACAGTCGCAATTTTTTTTTTTTAAAAAGGCTCCTCTTCCAGCTGTGTCCTCTGCTGTCAGATTGCTCCTGCACAGTTGCAGGCAGGCTCCAGCATTCTGACCTTCAAGATCTGGCAGGAATGGCACAGTCTCAGCGGCAGCCACAAATTGATAGGCTCTGTACAATACAGGCGGTCCCCGAGTTAGGACTCGTACTTATGAATGGAGGGAGACAACCGGATGTGAGAGGAAATCTACCCATAGGAAGGGAAATTCACTCCTGTAAAAGTTATCATGGGAGAAAAGTGTCTGCACTGAAGCTTTATCACCAATCCTTGCTTCCATGACCACCTAAAACTTTCAAAATCTAGTTTTCACGGGGACAGAAAGTGAGGTGGAATCTTCTGAACAGGGGCACAGACAGCAAAACAAAAGTCGCAGGGGTGTTAACCCTTCGCTGTGCTAAGGGTTAATTCGGGAGTTGCACTTAAAAAATTTACCTGTTCCAACTTGCATACAAAGTCAACTTAAGAACAAACCTACAGAACCTATCTTGTTTGTAACTCGGGGACTGCCTGTAATAGGCTTTATTTTTCACAGTATTGTGACCGTTTTTATGAGCAATAAATTCCTGTAAAGAATTAGCACTAACATAGTAAATCAGTCCCACTGTGTGTCTGAATGATGAATTGGACTATCAGTTGTACGCAAGAGATGCGACTAGATTGATAAATGTTCCCCAGCGTCTCTTATGATCAAATTCTGAAAATATATTTATGAACTTTTTATGAGCGCTGGAAATGCCCTTTAGCGTCTGACTTCTATTTGTAGCATTACATTGGGGGGGGGGGGGGGCACATCAATTATGTAACCTAGCAAGGCAATGCTGAACAGACGCAATAAAACAGATCGTGTGACATATTTATTGCAAGGATTAAGTTTAAGTCATAAATTCCTCTTTTGGCTGTTGTAAAGTTGCACTGCAACCAAATGAAACCTGGCCCTGATCACCTAATTATGCGTCTATTTACAGTTCTTCAGGTCATTGTCATTGAAAAAACGTATTACTGCTCATGATACATTTTTTATTTGCACTAACCTACAATTTTTCCAGACAAACTTTCGTGTTGTGCCTCCTTCATCAAGCTTGTCCTAAAAAATATATTACCTTAGTGCAAATAAAAATAAAAACGTATCAGACACAGTACTCAACTGTTTCTGTCTATTTACAATGATAATCTGTTTCCTCTTCAGCAATAAATCCACTGCAGAGGTTGAAATTCTGTCGTAGTTGGCTGCCCATGAACACAGATACACAGGTGGCAACTACATTGTAAACCTGTTGCAGAGACTTTGCTTAGTAAGAGGCAGCCTGTTTTGTGTCTGTCACTAATTTGCTTATTAAATGGCCCCCAAAGTGTGTGTGTGTGTGTGTTTGTTTTTTTTGTTTTTTTTTGCCTGTGTACTCCTTGAGAGCTGCAGGAACCATTGTTTTATTTGCATTCCAGTAAAGTACATATAATTTATATCTAAAACTAAAAAGATATTGGGGTTGATTTACTAAGCCCAAGTTCACACTGCACGCGCCTTTTGAAGTCGGACCCCAGCGCAACTTCGGCACAACCTGCATGCGACTTTTTTTTAACAGAAGTCAATGCAAGTCGGACCAAAAGTAGTGCAGGAATCTTTTTTAAGTTGGAGCGACTCAAGTCACACCGATTTAGAACAGTTCCATTGCACAGACTGGGGTTCGAATTCTAATCTGACAAGTGCTCCAAAGTCAGAGCGATTCTCGCATCCGTATGAACCTAGCCTTAGACTGGAGAGAGTGTAAAATCTGGTGCATCTCTGCATAGAAACCAATCGGCTGCCAGTTTTTTTGTTTTGTCAAAGCTTGATTAAACAAGCTGATGTTAGAAGCCGATTGGCTGCCATGCACAGCCACAACAGATTTTGCACTCTCCAGTTTTAGTTGATTAACCCCATTGGCTTTAGATACTCTAAGACCCCTTTCACACTGGGGTGTTTTTCAGGCGCATTGGCATTAAAAAAAGCGCCTGAAAGATGCCTCATCTGCAATCCCAATGTGAAAGCCTGAGTGCTTTCAGAGCCCTTTCACCCTGCCACCGCCCAAAAAACGCTGGTAAAGCTCCGCTAAGACCCTTTTCACACTTGGACATTTTTCAGGCGCTTTGGCGTTAAAGGCGCCACAATGGGAAAGGGCGCTTTAGGAACGGTGTATTCAACGCTCCTAAAGTGCTGCAAAGAAGCTGCTTGCAGGACTTTTTTTGACGCCCTGCCAGCGCAGTGCCTCAGTGTGAAAGCATTTGGGATTGCAGATGAGGCTTCTTACAGTCGCTTTTTTTAATGCTAAGACCCCTTTCACACTGGGGCTTTTTTCAGGTGCCTTAGTGTGAAAGCACTCAGGCTTTCACATTGGGATTGTAGATGCAGCTTCTTTCAGGCGCTTTACATGCACTTTTTTTAACGCTAAAGCTGAAAAACGCCCCAGTGTGAATTTTTTTTTTTTTTTCTGCATCAAAAATGCATGGATAGTAGGTTGTATGGTTTTCAATGACACAGTTTACACCAGTGCGTTTCAGTTCCAGAAAAAAAAGTAGAACAATCTGCATTTTTTTTCCTGCATTAAACTGTACTGGAAAGTGGTAAAACATGCCAAAAATGCACTGGAATGCACATGTCCTTATTTAAGATTAAGAAAAATAGGGGGGGGAATGCACTAGAACGCATCGAAAACGCGTATGCAAAAAAGCATCCGGACTGCGTTTCTACTGGCCCTTAAAGTGGTTGTAAACCCACTTTTTCAACTTGCACCTACAGGTAAGCCTAGATTAAGGCTTACCTGTAGGTGCAAGAAATATCTCCTAAACCTACACGGTTTAGGATATATGTACTAAAAATGACAGGCGCCGTTGTCTACGGCGCATGCGTGCTGTAGACAACGGCGCATTCATGGGGTTAATCCCATTCACAAAATCGTCTACTTCCCAGCAATCGCTGGGCGTAGCCGAATGAAAAGGCGCATGCGCAGAGTGACGTCTCTGCCGCTCCGGCCATTCACAGCGCCGGAGCGGCGCTGTGATTGGCTGCAGCGGCGATACCCGAAAGTAACCTTCCGGCCATCGCCCAAGCGATGGATGCGGCTGAAGAGGGAGACGAGGACGGCTTCGGGGGCCCCGATCTAAGGTAAGTGATGCATAATGAGCTATTATGCTAGTCATATTAGCTCATTATGCCTTTCTCTTACAGGTGGTTGTGAAAAAAAATAAAAAATTATCGGGTTTACAACCACTTTAATATGATTAAAGCCAGATTCTGAGCCAGAGTGCTCCAGTTTTAGTATATCTCCCCCTATTTATTTGAATTGATCATCACAGTACCAAGATTTGCCTGCAGGTGATGCTTCAGCAAGAAACTGCAATGTCTGTTTTTACACATGAGGGTGGGTAGCTCAGCACTGGTTACCCTGCCCTGCACAACAGCGAATAGAACGGAGTTGATTCATAAAAAAAAAATTCCATTGTGCAAGAGCTCCTAAAAAAATAAAAAAAAAGAGGGGTACTTGCATCCAAAACAATGAAAATGGGAAGCATCCATCTACCTTTCAGCGAATGGAATCTATAGAATGTCGGGGTCTGAAAAATGTTCTATTATATGGTATAGCACTGCTGTTTGTATTTACACATTTTCTGGTGGGCAAAATAGTTCCTATGTATTTATCTGTTTGCTTGCAGCTGACCTAACCATATACATGTGCTGACATATGTCTGTGTGTATTTCTTTTTCGTACATCACGGGACACAGAGCGACTTAGTCATTACTAATGGGTTATATAGATTACCTTCAGGTGCTGGCACTGGCCACTTCCAAACCGGAAGTACCCTCCCCTATATAAGCCCCTCCCATCCGGGAGCACCTCAGTTTTTTGCCAGTGTCTAAGGTGTTGGCCAAAGAGTAACATGTGTTTTCACTGGGCTTGCGCACAGGTTCTTTTGGGCCTTAGTAAGCTGTTCCGGATCCCACCAAAAAAGCTTCATAGCTAAACGGTCGGTACCCGGGCCTTGCAGCGGAAGAGCAAGGTTTTGCCTGTAATGCCTCTCTTAGGAGGGCTGGACCCTGGGATCCAGAGCTCTGGTCATACCCACGACCAAGATGTTGTCTGTGCAGGGTGCTATACAGGTCCAGGGGAGTGGAATCCTTGGGAACCCGGTCCCTGAAGGTTTAATTACAATGCCTGCCGTGATAGGTGAAGTTTGGGCTTCTGTGGACCAAACAGAGTCCTGCGGCGGGGCTCAGGTAAGTGGGGGCCCCCAGGAACTTGGTTCTATTGGGGGACCCCCAAGCCTAATTTGTCTTTCTGTCTGTTACCTAACGGTATTCCCGCTAATATCTGTGTATGCCTGTAACTACTGAAAATGTAAAATTTTAATAGTAGTCAAGAAAAAAAAAAGAGGACCGCGGTACCTGTGTTAAACCACTAGAGGCCGCTGTGGTCCATTTTTCTTGTCATGTGGATCTTTGGTTTTCTCAAGTCAAAAGATCCAGGCAGTTGGTAAGTTTCTCTGTGGGAATCCACTTCCTCTGCCCTGTTGCTGCGCTCATCCACCGCGCAGGCCCTCCGGCAAAAAGGGCCCTGGCTCCTAGTCCCTGTTTGGTTTAGAAAAGGGCGCACGGGCGCGGGCGCGTGCACGCGCCTCCTATGGAAAAAAAAGGGGCGGGGCGGGTGGATGACGCTCGATGCGCGCCACGGCGCTTCTGCGCATGTGCAGGCGTCCCAGCTTGTATAAAGACACAGTACAAGTGTCAGCTGGATGCAAACAGAGCTAGCAACAAACAGTGGCACACAGAGGCGGTCGATGCAGGCATCCCCATAGAAAGGCACTTTAGTGGACACCAGCTGGTATATAGCAGCAACTGTGTTAGACTATTACCAGCAAAATTGGTGTATGACGACGGGAATACCACAGCTTTGTGCTTAAAGGATATGTCGTCCAGACGCTCCGGAAATAGATCTTCCAGGAAGCCAAAGGGGTCTCCATCGGGCTCTGAGGATATTGGGCATGCTTGTACTGCACCAATCTCCCCTGAGAATTCAGAGGTCAGTAGCCGTAGAAACCCCGCAGGAGTGCCTGGTGCTGCGGCTGTCCCCAGTCCACCTGCTCCTGTATATATAACAGAGGAGGTTTTATCCTCAACTCTGGGAGGATTGGAAGAGAGATTGACAGCATTGATCGCTGCTTCCCTGTCACAGGGAAAGCGCGTCCGATCTCCGTCTCCTCCTTCAGAGTGCCTGTTAGTGGACGAACAGCCCCACACAGGGATCAACCTACCTGAAGGGGATCAGGATGAGGTTGATTCAGTTATGGAGGAATCAACAGTGGAAGAACCTTTCTCAGCATCTCAGGCTGAAAGATTATGGGTTCAGTCTCTGACTAACATGGTCCGATCAGCATTTAAAATGCCACTGGCGGAACCACCATCCACTACGGTTTCCTCGCTGGGGTCGCTAAAAGCTCCCCAGGCTGTCTGTTCCTTCCCAATCCACCCTTTATTAGAAGGGCTTATTTACCAGGATTGGGAGCACCCTGATAAAATATTTGCTCCCCCCAAGAGATTTCCGGTGATCTATCCCATGGAGGATAAGTTCATAAAAAAATGGAGGGTCCCTACAGTGGACGCAGCCATCTCTTCTGTGAACAAATCACTGACATGTCCAGTAGATAATGTTCCAATGTTCAAAGACCCAATAGATAAAAAATTGGAGTCTTTACTAAAATCTGCTTTCTCTACAGCAAGCATGGTGACACAACCTGCGGTAGCAGCGATTGGAGTCTGCCAAGCAGTGAAAGATCAGTTGAAACAAGTCTTAAGGGACTTACCAGATCAGCAGGCTCTTGCCCTAGCTGACCTGCCTAGAGCCTTGTGTTTTGCGGTGGACGCCATAAAGGATACAATCCAACAGGCCTCCCGCTTTACGCTGTCTATAGTACATATGCGTAGGCTTCTGTGGCTCAAAAACTGGTCTGCTGAAGCTCCCTGTAAGAAACTGCTGGTTAGCTTCCCATTTCATGGAGAACGCTTATTTGGAGAAGATCTGGACAAATATATCCAGAAAATTTCTGCCGGTAAAAGTTCACTCTTACCGGTTAAGAACAAGAGTAGAAGTCCTTCTTTTAAGAGGCCTACTTCTCCAGTCCCGGGCACATCGGCTGTGAAGCAGTTCCGACGGCCTCCGCGGTCAAATTCAGGGGGCAGAAATCAGGGACAATCACAGGGTAACAAGAAGCCCTGGATCAAGAGAGGTACAAAACCTCCCCCCAAGTCATGAAGCATTGCCCCCACTCAATCGGGTGGGGGGAAGGCTTCAGTTGTTCACAGAGACCTGGCGGGACACCATCAGAGACAGATGGGTGCTCTCCGCAGTAAGTCTGGGATACAAGCTGGAGTTAAAAGGCACTCCTCCTGCCCAATTTATGAGGTCAAACGTGCCAAGAGATCCCCAGAAGAGAGGATCCCTCCTTCTGGCACTAGAACAACTATTGTTCCAAGGTGTAATCATGAAGGTTCCCCTGGAAGAAAGCGGATTCGGGTTTTACTCGAACCTTTTCACAGTCCCCAAACCAAATGGGGACGTGAGGCCCATATTAAATCTAAAAGGGCTAAACAAGTTCCTAAATATCAGGACTTTTCGGATGGAGTCGATCCGATCGGTGGCCACCGCCCTACAAGGGCAGGAATGGTTAGCCTCGATCGACATAAGGGATGCTTATCTGCATATTCCCATCTTTCCGGCCCACCAGAAATTTCTACGCTTTGCAGTAGAAGGGCGCCATTTTCAGTTCAGAGCCTTACCTTTCGGTCTGGCCACAGCACCACGAGTGTTCACAAAAATTCTGGCCCCATTATTGGCCAATCTAAGAACACAGGGTGTAACGATAATGGCATATCTAGACGACCTGCTACTAATAGACCACTCAGTGGAAAAGCTGGAAGTAGCTATTCACAAGACAATCAAGTATCTGGAATATCACGGTTGGATTATCAACCGGGACAAGTCAGCTCTAAGACCAGTCAAAAGTCTGGAATACTTAGGGCTAAGGCTGGATTCAAATCAGAGAAAGATTTTCTTACCTCCAGAGAAGGTGTCGTCTTTAAAAGATTTGACCCACTTAGTGGGTACAAAAAGAAAACCATCCATACGCCTCTGCATGAGGCTGCTGGGAAAAATGGTGGCTTCATTCAAAGCGGTACCCTACGGTCAATTCCATTCAAGGAATTTGCAAAGGGCCATACTGTCAGCCTGGAACAAAAAAGTTCAGGCTTTAGACTTACCAATGTCCCTGTCCCCTTCCGTTCGCAAGAGCCTCCATTGGTGGTTGGTGCCCCAGAATCTGGAAAAAGGGAAACCCTTCAGTCCGGTTTCTTGGAAGGTAGTCACTACAGATGCCAGCCTCATAGGCTGGGGGGCAGTACTGGAGCAATGGTCTCTCCAGGGCAAGTGGTCAGAAGCAGAAAAGGCCCTGCCCATCAATCTCTTAGAGATACGAGCAGCCCGGTATGCCCTAGTAGCATGGACATCCAAACTCCAAGGGTCCCCTGTCAGAATTCAATCAGACAATGCCACAGCAGTGGCATATATCAATCACCAGGGTGGCACCAGGAGTCGTGCAGCCCAGAGGGAAGCAAATTGCATCCTGGAGTGGGCAGAAAAATATGTCCCAGCCATATCCGCGGTTTTCATCCCAGGAGTGGAAAATTGGAGAGCGGACTTTTTAAGTCGCCAACAATTATGCCCGGGGGAATGGTCTCTTCACCCCGAGGTTTTCCAGGCAATATGCCAGCGGTGGGGAACACCGGATGTAGATCTGCTAGCATCCAGATTCAACGCAAAGGTGGACAGATTTGTGTCTCGCACAAGGGATCCTCTAGCTTGCGGCTCGGATGCCCTAGTGTTCCCTTGGGATCAGTTCAAGCTGATATATGCATTCCCACCGCCACAATTGTTACCGCGATTACTCCGCAGAATCAGGGTAGAAAAGAAACCAGTAAATCTGGTGGCTCCAGCGTGGCCACGAAGGGCATGGTACGCGGAGATTGTAAAAATGTCAGTGAGGAGTCCTTGGACCCTCCCACATCGTCCGGACCTGCTGTCGCAGGGACCGATATACCACCCTTCCTTACCAGCCCTAGGTTTGACGACCTGGCTATTGAAGCCCACATTCTGAAAAAGAGAGGGCTCTCTAATTCTGTGGTATCTACCATGATCAATGCCAGGAAGCCGGTATCCAGGCAGATCTATTATAGGATCTGGAAAGCGTACATTACGTGGTGTGAGGCCAAGAAATGGCATCCACGTAAGTACGTGATAGGGAGGATTTTGGACTTCCTACAGTGGGCTGTAGATAGGAAGCTGGCCTTGAGTACTATCAAGGGTCAGATTTCGGCCTTGTCAATATTTTTTCAAAGGCCCTTGGCTTCGCATTCACTAGTCAAAGCTTTCATACAAGGAGTGATGCGTATTAGCCCTCCGGTTAGTATTCCCATATGTCCTTGGGACTTAAACCTGGTTCTGTCGGTTCTACAGAAACAACCGTTTGAACCATTGCAACACATTTCCTTGGTTCTTCTCACCAGGAAATTGATTTTCTTAGTAGCCGTTTGTTCGGCTAAAAGAGTATCGGAATTAGCCGCCTTGTCCTGTAAGGAACCATATCTGGTTGTCCATAAGGACAGAGTAGTATTACGTCCTCATCCAGCCTTTCTTCCCAAGGTGGTATTGAGGTTTCATTTGAACCAAGATGTGGTTCTTCCTTCTTTTTTCCCCAAACCTAGTTCGGTAGAGGAAAAGTTATTACATTCTTTGGATGTAGTAAGAGCAGTTAAAGCTTATCTAAAAGCCACTGCTCAGATTCGCAGAACGGATACTTTGTTTATTCTGCCGGAAGGCCCTAAAAAGGGTCAGGCAGCATCAAAATCTACTTTAGCCAAGTGGATTCGACAGGTCATAATACAAGCCTATGGCTTGAGAAAGAGACCGCCTCCGTTCAAAGTTAGGGCGCACTCCACAAGAGCAGTTGGAACTTCATGGGCAGTGCATCACCAGGCCTCCCTGGCTCAAGTATGTAAGGCCGCAACATGGTCTTCGGTACACACGTTTACTAGATTCTACCAGGTAGACGTTAGAAGTCAGGAGGATGTCTCCTTTGGGCGCAGTGTGTTGCAGGCCGCAAAAGATCCTCATGCCTGATGGCGCCCAGCTTATGTATCCCTCCCCTCATTTGGCATTGCTTTGGGACGTCCCATTAGTAATGACTAAGTCGCTCTGTGTCCCGTGATGTACGAAAAAGAAAAAGGGATTTTTATAACAGCTTACCTGTAAAATCCTTTTCTTGGAGTACATCACGGGACACAGAGCTCCCACCCCTCTTTTTGGGACACTTATTGCTTGGCTACAAAACTGAGGTGCTCCCGGATGGGAGGGGCTTATATAGGGGAGGGTACTTCCGGTTTGGAAGTGGCCAGTGCCAGCACCTGAAGGTAATCTATATAACCCATTAATAATGACTAAGTCGCTCTGTGTCCCGTGATGTACTCCAAGAAAAGGATTTTACAGGTAAGCTGTTATAAAAATCCCTTTATTTTCTATACGGGCTCATTCACACATGAGCCTGAGGAAGGGGAGGGGGGGTTGCGGTAAAAATGAAATGGGCTGTGCTGCAACCACATGCAGTGTACGCAATTGCGGTGCGTTGGTGCAGACTTTTTTTTCAGGATTAAACAGGAAGTGAGAAGGCGACATATCTCCTCCCAGCCGCCTGTCAACTTCCCACTGAAAAGTGATCCACCGTGGAACACTCTTTAGAAAGGTGGCAAGGGCTACAGTGTAAACAATCCCATTCTCTCTCGACTGATAGACAGGCACTGTGTATGTGTGTGGTATCGCCGCCATTTAGATCTGTTTTTAGTTTTGACACCATCTGCTTTATAATAATGAAAACGCATGCACAAAAATCTCCTTTCTTAGGTTATTTGACAAGTTTTAGATGTACAGGTTTAGTGACAAAGCCGTATGTCCCACTTTGTGTAAGCCAAATGCATTTGTTCTTTTCTGTTAAATACTCCAATATGGAATGTTGTTGTGATCACAAGACTGCACACTTAAATAATGTTTTTTCCTTTCAACAGAATGAATCAAATACAACAAGAAAAAGAGCTCACTGAAAATATTCTGAAAGTGGTAGGTTTGCTATGGAAACAGTTGATGATAATCAGTCTGTATTTCAGTCAACCATTGCTAGTTGTGTCTGGAGTCGCTGTATATACATGTCTACAGGTGACATCTACTCCTTGTAAAAACACGTCTAGGCAGGGCATTCTATGTAGACAGTGGTGTCATTTGTAATTTTATTTAATGATCCTTGTTCAAGAAATAGCGTTTAATTTTCTGAGATGCAGAAAAAGAGTAAATGCAGCTCTTCTATGGGGACTTTTTACAAAACGGCAATGACTGTTTATATCAGAAATTAGATCTCTACGCTTCTGTAAGTCAGTCGCTGGATCCATTTAGCTCATAAAGTATTTGTGTCCATTTATGGCTACTTTCACACTGAGGCGCTGGATGCGCTGGTGGTATAGCGGCGCTATTTTTAGCGCCGCTATACCGTTTTTTTGGCCGCGATTTGCGGGCGCTAGCGGGGGTATTTTAACCCCCGCTAGCGGCCGAAAAAGGGTTAAAAACGCCCGCAATAACGCCTCTGAGGCGTTTTGCGGGCGTATTAGAGGCGCTACCCCATTGATTTCAATGGGCAGGTGCGCTATAGGAGCGCTATTTTTAGCGCTCCTATTGCGCCTCAAAGATGCGGCTTGCATGAGTTTTTTGAGCCTCCTGCAAGCGCAACGCTCCAGTGTGAAAGCCCTCGGGCTTTCACATTGGATAGTATTGAGAAGCTTTTTTGGGGCGCATTGCAGGCGCTATTTAGAGCGCAATAGCGCCTGCAAAGCACCTCAGTGTGAAAGGGGCCTAAGTGTTATTCTGGCAGCACCTATCCAGTGCAGCTCTGCGTCTTGGTCAAAAATCACCCTGGAATATTATTATTATTATTATTATTATTATTATTATTATTATCCTGTGACATGAGTTCTGGATGTGACAGCCTCTGTAGTGTGTGTGTGTGTGTGTATGTATATATATGTATATGTGTATATATATATATATATATATATATATATATATATATATATATAATATTTTTTTTTAAATGCATGCCTAATTTTTTATTTTTTTTAAACTTGTGTTTGACTTATTTTACTTTAATCTAAAGCATCAGGTCACCGTAAACAAGTATGTCATTTATAGATGGTAGCTTTATCACAGGATTACATCTTTTGGTTTCTATGATCTTTTCTGGGCTTCTCAGACTGTATTATCTAAAATACGTACAATAAAATGTTGGGCCAATGGATGAAAAAATTGACCATCGGCCAGTAAACAAACGGAGCACCGGGTAGACCAATAGACAGTCCATCGGTTTCTGATGGCCTATCTGACTGACAAACAGATGCATTAGGTTGAATTCGCAAAGCTTACCACACCAGGATAAGAATACTTTTTTTTTTTTTTTTAAGTGATCAAGTTGAGTCCAATGACATTTAAAAATTAGTTGCATAAAGAAAGGTATGTACATAGGCGTGTGTCGGGTGTGCCTAGGTACACCCTAATTACCCTGTGCTGTGCTGATGCTTCTTGTCTCCCCCCTGCAGTGCTGCCATCTTCCCTCCTCTCAGGGACGGGGAAGGGGCTGGTAAATATAATATTAACCAGCCTTCCTTTTCTGAATGAACACAGTAAGTGATCTGAACCAATCACTCCTGTCCTAATTGTTAACTGAAGCATAGTAAACAATAAGGGACTGGGGAATCTATATCCTCAGTTTCTTAAAAAGTGAGACATCAGAGGTTTAGACCCTTAATATTTCACCAAAGCCCCACGTGGCTCCTTAGAAAAAATTGTAAGAAAGTAATAAAAATAAGATTGTAAAAAAAATAGAAAATTCCAATTAAAAAACTACCGACACCGTCCACTGCCCTACTGACACCCATCTTTGCTCTGCTGATATGCAGACGTGTGTGTTTGTGCTCTATGGTGCACACAATAATGCAATACACCAATGGCTATGTACATTGTGCTAAAGCTATGTGAATTGAGTCTGTCTGACGGTCAAACAGAATGGCAGTTAGATGGATAAGCAGTTCACTTTACTGAAGAACAGACGACCTGTCCCAGAGATTTTTGGATGGAAAGGCAGATGACCAGAGAGACAAGCTGATGTATGGGCAAGGATTCTTTTTTCACAATGAAGCTGGATTGCTGTGTTGAGATGGCCTCACATTGATGGTTTGATAATATGTTAAAAATATGGGGCCTCAATCATGGGGCCTCACTCAGTGGAGTTTTCTTATGACCCACACACAGATGCATTTATATCTGACATCATGAGGAGGATGTGAACTGTGATTGGGATTAGAAATTCCCAACCCTGTCAACATTTCTAATTTTACAGCTACTGTATAAAAAAAAGGGTCTGATTCTTTTTATGTCTACAGCTGAAAGAGCAAGCAGAGGACTCGGTCAGAGTGCTGGAGGAGGCATTAAAACTAGAGAAGTCCTTCTATGTCCATACCATGAGGACCCTGGACCTGCTAGCGATGGAGCCTGGAGCTTTGAATGGGGAAACTGAGAGCTCCACCGCTGGTTTAATGATCAGTTCTGAGGAGATGCAATGTCAGGTAATGCCAAGCTTGTTCCTTTTTTTTTCAATTATGGTAATAAAATCTAATGTCTATTTGCATAAATTTGTATTTTATTTTTATAAATCTCCTTTATTAATTTTTCATTTTTTTTTCAATACAAACAAGACATGTATATTCATATACTTTTCACTTTTTACATTTATCAGCTCTCTTCTAGAGCCTCCATAAAATTCCACTTAAACATTCCTTTCACCTAACAAAAATACCTACTATGCACTCCTCTCCCTCACTTCATTCCCTGGTGTGGCCATCCTCTCCCTATACCCTATTTAACCTGAAGCTGTCAATGGATTTTCTATCCAACTTGCCCATACTCTCTCGTATTTCTCCCCATGTCCTCTATTGCAATATGTCTCCCTATACAATGGCAGATTGTTATTTACTAGATTTTTCCAATGTTCTACCGAGGGGGGGGTTCTACTTTTTTCCAATTTACAACTATCGTCTTTCTTGCATAAAATAGTAATGAGCCCACCGCGACAATATTTTTCCCTAGCAATCCTAGGAAACAGATCTTCGCCTCCTGTTCCAAAACTATATTGATGTTACTATAGCAATTATTCTCAGGACCTCCCTCCAGAATCTTCGGACATGACCAAAATATATGCATAAAATTCCCTGGGATGTCTGCACATCTCCAGCAATTCTGCGGGTTTGATGGAGAGATCTTATATAACGTATAGGGTGTATAATGGCTCCTATGGATTATTTTATATTGTATTAATTTATCTCGGAGTGATACCAATATCTGAAATGGAGACTTCCATACTTAATCCCAATTCTCCTCCACCAAGTTTGGAACATCCCTTCTCCAACATTCACTTAATTTACTTATATCTGGCGATGTAGTCCTTGATAAATACGTATACAGGGTTGAAGTTGACTTCTTTCCCCTTTTTACCATTTGCTCCAAACCCAGTTCTATTAATTGCGGAGTCCCCCCAGGGAACTGGGCTGATAAGGCATGAATAAGTTGCATGTATCTAAAGGTATAACTCCCAGGGATATTCCAGCGTTGCCTCATTTCTGTACATCTATCCCCCTGTAGTATTTGTGATAGTTTGTTTTAACCCATATTTGGTCCATGCCCCTGGATCCTGAATGGAATCCAGGTGTGGCAGTGGATTTCTCCACAATGGGGTATTTGGGGATAGGTTGGTTTCTGAATATCCCTCTTTTACTATGGCAGCTTTCCATATTTTAACTGTTATCATTAGAGGGGTTAGATCTCGCCTAGACTTTAACCCCCTATACAGCACTCCCTGTAGTGCCTCCATCGATTGGACCGCTGCTGCTTCCAGCATAGTGGCTGAGTCAAACCCATCAGGGTTCAACCAACTCCCCACCGTCACCAGCTGTGTAGCTAAGTAATACTTATAAAAATCTGGAAAGGCCAACCCCCCCTGTGCTGTCGGTCTCATAAACATACTCAATTTAATTCTGGCAGGTTTATTTGCCCATATAAATGTGGAGAGCATTCCATGTAACTGTACGAATAAGCTTTTTGGCAGCCATTGTGGAGAATTCCTGAATATATACAAGAATTTAGGGAGCATCTTCATCTTCACCAGATTTATACGTCTTAGTAATGACAGGGGTAACGTTGCCCATATCTTTAGTTTCCTCCCAAGCTCCTCTATCACTGGATCAAGATTCAATGTTCGAAAATCCTCAACCTGTCTAGATATTATTATGCCAAGATATTTCAATTCTGTCACCCACTTCAATGGTACATTCGGGGCTGCCGTATCCTGTACTCCCTGATCAGTAGGGAATAATGGGAACTTGCCCCAGTTTACTTTTAGCCCTGTATAAAGTGAAAAAGTATTTAATAATAATTCTAAAGCTCCCTGTAAAGATGGACCCGCGTCTCTCAAAAACAACAGCATATCATCGGCATACAGGGCGACCCTCTCCTCCAGCCCCCCCACACGAAGTCCTTGTATATTTGGCAAAGTCCTAAGAGCCTCCGCCGCTGGCTCCATTGCTATTGCGAAGAGTGCTGGAGAAAGAGGGCAGCCCTGCCTCATGCCTCTGTATAGCTGAAAGAAGGATGATAATTTTCCTCCCAATTTAACCGCTGACACAGGTCTCTCATATATTATTTGGATCCACCTAATGAAAACTAATGGGAGTCCCATCCTTCTAAGTATTTCCCATAGAAAAGGCCACTCGATTGTATCAAAGGCCTTCTCTATATCTAGAGAGGCCACCGTCCTGGATCCCTCCTGAATATGGTGAGTATGTATATTTGTGTATAACCTGCGTAAATCAACATCTGTTGTTCTCTGTGGCATAAATACTGTCTGGTCTGAATCTATAACATTTCTGAGCAGGGGTTGTAATCTTAAAATGTATTATCTTTGTCGGTATTTTAAGGTCTATATTTAATAATGCTATTGGCCTATATGAGGAACATAATTTTGGATCCTTCGTTTCCTTATATATTAATGTTATATATGCCTCTCTCATTGAATCTGGGAGGGCCCCTTTCAATAATCCACTTGTAAATACTTCTGCTAATTTTGGGGCTATTAAAGCTCCGTATTTTTTATAAAATTCCACCGGAATTCGGTCTGGACCCGGTGCCTTTTCCCTTGGAAATGTACGTATGACTAGGGCTGGGGAAAAAATCTATGTACCGTAAATCTTGAATCGAGCTGAGAGGTCAAATCGATTCAAAATTTCAGCAAATAGATTTTTTTAGATTTATTTTTTTTCACCAGAACTGGCGCTGACACCGCACCGGTTCTGAGGAGCTGCGGGCAGGAGTTTTTTTAGGCGAGGCCGTGGCTTCGGCCTAGTCCGCGAGGCCGGATGCCGCGCACTAGGCCGAAGCCGCGGCCTCGCCTAAAAACTCCTGCCTGCAGCTCCTCAGGACCGGCGCGGTGTCCATCAAAAAAAAAAAACTTGATTAGAATCGTGAATCGCGTTTTTTTTTTTTAAATCGCAGATTTTTTGGGGGGGAGAAAATCTTCCAGCTCTACGTATGACCTCCCATAATTTCCTCGGTCGTGATGGGACAGACCAGTGCCCTCCCCTCCCTATCTGACAACCACCCGAGGGCTACCCGGTCTAAAATATCCATCATAGCCTCCGGACGGAAGTCGGAGGGGAGGGAAGAGGCATACAACAAACTATAGTACTCTCTAAAGGCCTCCAGTATCTCCTCAGGTTCTTTTTATCTCTGTCCATTTAAAGTCTCAATTTCTGTTATAATTGTAGCTTGATATTCTTGTTGTGCCAATCTCGCCAAAAATCTCCCTCCTTTATCCCCCTGCTCAAAAATATTCTGTCTATTTTAATGTAATTCAAGCCTTGTTATTTCCTCCATGTGCAGATGTAAATCTCTTTTGTGCGGCCATCATTATATCAAAATTAATGCTACTGGGGTCTTGACTATATTTTTCCTTCTGAAGTTCTATCTGAAATTGCAACTCCTGTATCCTAACCTTCTTCTGTTTTTTATTGACCGCTGAAATATTTGAAATATATTGTCCCTGCAGATACGCTTTAAACGCGTCCAAAACAATATCTATCGAGGACGATCCCGCATTTATTCTCCCAGTATTCCATTATTACCACTATTATTTTTTCTGCTATTTCCGGATATAACACCCACTGCAGAGTTATTCTTCATAGGGATGCATTTCTCAGGGTAGGAGTGCGTATTGACGAAAATAGAGGGGAATGGTCTGAAAGACCACTCGGTAGATATGTGGCTTCCGCGATGTCTGCTAACATCAAGGGATCCGCAAATGCTAAGTCTATTCTAGACAGTGTTTTATAGGAGGCAGAGAAACAGGAGTACGTTCTTTTTCCAGGGTTCTTCCATCTCCAAATCTCTGTTACCCCCATCGCCTGTACCCAGTTATACAAATCTGCTGAATGTTGTTTAGGAGGTTTTGGTCTGTCCAACTCTGGTGATAAAACCGAATTAAAGTCTCCAATAAGCAATAACTTCGCTGGGAGATATTGAATGATTTTCTTTCTCGTACATCACGGGACACAGAGCGACATAGTCATTACTAATGGGTTATATAGATACCGTCAGGTGCTGGCACTGGCAACTTCCAAAACCGGAAGTACCCTCCCCTATATAAGCCCCTCCCATCCGGGAGCACCTCAGTTTTTTGCCAGTGTCTAAGGTGTTGGCCAAGAAGAAACATGTGTTTTTCACTGAGCTTGCGTACAGGTTCTTTTGGGCCTCAGTAAGCTATTCCGGATCCGACCAAAAAAGCTTCATAGCTAAACGGTCGGTACCCGGGCCTTGCAGAGAAGAGCAAGGTTCTGCCTGTAATGCTTCTCTTAGGAGAGCTGGACCCTGGGATCCAGAGCTCTGGTCATACCCACGACCAAGATGTTTTCTGTGCAGGGTGCTATACAGGTCCAGGGGAGTGGAATCCTTGGGAACCCGGTCCCTGAAGGTTTGATTACAATGCCTGCCGTGATAGGTGAAGTTTGGGCTTTTGTGGACCAAAGTCCTGCGGCGGGGAACAGGTAAGTGGGGGCCCCCAGGAACTTGGTTCTATTGGGGGACCCCCAAGCCTAATTTGTCTTTCTGTCTGTTACCTAACGGTATTCCCGCTAATATCTGTGCATGCCTGTAACTACTAAAAAAATGTAATAATTTTTAATGGTGGTCAAGAGAAAAAAAAAAAAAAAAAAAAAGAATGTTTTTTTATATATGTTTAGTATATTAAACTGCGGTACCTGTGTTTGTCCACTAGAGGCCGCTGTGGAATGTTTTTCTTGTCATATGGACTAGTTTCTTCTCAGAGAGCAAAGTCCAGGCAGCTGGTGAGTTCTCCTACAGGAAACTGTTTCCTCTGCCATGTTGCAGTGTTCGTCTATCCCCCGGCCTGCGGCAAAGGGGGCCCTGGCTCCTGTCCCTGGTTTCCATGTTTGAAAATTAGCGCCGAGGCGCACGTGGCCGCGCGCGTGCACGCGCCTCTATATATAGAGGTGGCCGGAAAAAGGGGCGGGGCCTGGGGGATGACGCTCTGTGCGCGCCGCAGCGCTTCTGCGCATGTGCGGGCGTCCCAGCAGGTTTTTAAAAAGCCACATTATTGCAGCATATGCGTAGGCTCCTATGGCTCAAAAACTGGTCTGCTGAAGCTCCCTGTAAAGAATGGCTGGTTAGCGTCCCATTTCATGGTGAACGCTTATTCAGGGAAAACCTGGACAAATATATCCAGAAAATTTCCAGCGGTAAAAATACGCTCTTGCCGGTTAAAAGCAGAGTTAGAGGTCCCTCTTTAAGAGGCCTGCTTCTCCAGTCCCTGGGGCATCGGCTGTGTAACAGTTCCGACGGCCTCCTCGGTCAAATCCCGGGGGTAAAAAACAGGGACAGTAGCAGGGTAATGAGAAACCCTGGGTCAGGGGAGGTACAAAACCTCCCCCAAAGTTAAATTCATTGAAGCCCCCACTCAGTCGGGTGGGGGGAGGACTCCAGTTGTTCGCAAGAGACCTGGCGGGACACGATCAAGACAGATAGGTGCTCTCCGCAGTAGGTTTGGGATACAGTTTGGAGTTAAAAGACTCTCCTCCTTCCCATTTTTGAGGTCAAACGTGCCAAGGGATCCCCGGAAGAGAGAGTCCCTCCTGTTGGCACTAGAACAACTATTGCTCCAAGGAGTAATTATGGAGGTTCCCCTGGAAGAATGAGGGTTCGGGTTTTACTCAAACCTCTTTACAGTCCCGAAGCAAACGCGGACGGGAGGCCCATATTAATTCTAAAAGGGCTATACAAATTCCTGTATATCAGGACTTTCCGATGGAGTCGATCCGATCGGTGGCCACTGCCCTACAAGGGGAGGATTGGTTAGCCACGATCGACATCAAAGATGCTTATTTGCACATTCCCATCTTTCCAGTCCACCAAAAATTTCTACGCTTTGCAGTAGAAGGACGCCATTTTCAGTTCAGAGCCTTACCCTTCGGTTTGGCCACAGCACCACGAGTGTTTACAAAAATTCTGGCCCTTTATTGGCCAATCTAAGAACACAAGGTGTAATGATAATGGCATATCTGGATGACTTGTTGCTGATAGACCACTCAGTGAAAAAACTAGACGTGGTCGTTCACAAGACGATCAAGTATCTGGAATCTCACGGTTGGATTATCAACCGAGACAAGTCAGCCCTAAAAACCAGTCAAAAGTCTGGAATACTTGGGGCTAAGGTTGGATTCAGGCCAGAGAAAAATATTCTTGCCTCGAGGAAAGGTGTTGTCTTTGAAAGATTTGATCCACTTAGTGGGTACAAAAAAGACAGCCGTCCATACGCCTGTATATGAGGCTGCTGGGAAAAATGGTGGCATCATTCGAAGCAGTACCCTACGGTCAATTCCATTCAAGGAATTTGCAAGGGGCCATACTGTCAGCCTGGAACAAAAAAGTTCAGGCCCTAGACTTACAATGTCCTTGTCCCCTTCCGTTCGCAAGAGCCTCCGTTGGTGGTTGGTTCCCCAGAATCTGGAAACAAGGAAATCCTTCAGTCCGATTTCTTGGAAGGTGGTCACTACAGATGCCAGCCTTATAGGCTGGGGAGCAGTACTGGAGCAATAGTCTCTCCAGGGCAGATGGTCGGATGCAGAAAAGGCCCTGCCCATCAATCTCTTAGAGATACGAGCAGCCCGGTATGCCCTAGTAGCATGGACATCCAAACTCCAAGGGTCCCCTGTCAGAATTCAATCAGACAATGCCACAGCAGTGGCATATATCAATCGGGGGGGCACCAGGAGTCGTGCAGCCCAAAGGGAAGTAAATTACATCCTGAGATGGGCAGAAAAATATGTCCCAGCCATATCTGCGGTATTCATTCCAGGAGTGGAGAATTGGAAGGCGGACTTTCTAAGTCGCCAGCAATTAGGCCCAGAGGAAGGGTCCCTTCACCCCGAGGTTTTCTGGACAATATGTCAGCGGTGGGGAACATCGGATGTAGATCTTCTAGCATCCAGATTCAACGCAAAGGGGGATAGGTTTGTCTCTCGGACAAGGGATCCCCTAGCTTGCGGCTCGGATGCCCTAGTGTTCCCTGGGGATCAGTTCAAGCTGATATATGCATTCACACCGCCACAATGGTTACCTCGATTACTCCGCAGAATCAGGGTAGAAAAGAAACCAGTGATTCCGGTGGCTCCAGCGTGGCCCCGAAGAGCGTGGTACGCGGAGATTGTAAAATTTCAGTGGGGAGTCCTTGGACTCTCCCACGTCGTCCGGCTTTCGCAAGGACCGATATACCACCCTTCCTTACCAGCCCTAGGTTTGACGGCCTGGCTATTGAAGCCCACATTCTAAAAAAGAGAGGGCTCTCTAATGCTGTGGTATCTACCATGATCAATGCCAGGAAGCCGGTATCCAGGCAGATCTACTATAGAATCTGGAAGGCGTACATCGCGTGGTGTGAGGCCAAGAAATGGCATCCACATAAGTACGTAATAGGTAGGATTCTGGACTTCCTACAGTGGGCTGTAGATAGGAAGCTTGCCTTGAGTACTATCAAGGGTCAGATTTCGGCCTTGTCAATATTTTTTCAAAGGCCCTTGGCTTCGCATTCACTAGTCAAAGCCTTTATACAAGGAGTGATGCGTATTAGGCCTCCGGTTAATATTCCCATATGTCCATGGGATCTAAACTTGGTTCTGTCGGTTCTACAGAAACAACCATTTGAACCATTACAGCATATTTCCTTGGTGCTTCTCACCAGGAAATTGATTTTTCTAGTAGCCATTTGTTCGGCTAAAAGAGTATCGGAATTAGCCGCCTTGTCCTGTAAGGAGCCATATCTGGTTATCCATAAGGACAGAGTAGTGTTACGTCCTCATCCAGCCTTTCTTCCTAAGGTGGTATCGAGGTTTCATTTGAACCAAGATGTGGTTCTTCCTTCTTTTTTCCCCAAACCTACTTCGGTAGAGGAAAAGTTATTGCATTCTTTGGATGTAGTAAGAGCAGTTAAAGCTTATCTAAAAGCCACTGCTCAGATTCGCAGAACGGATACTTTGTTTATTCTGCCGGAAGGCCCCAGAAAGGGTCAGGCAGCGTCAAAATCTACTTTAGCCAAGTGGATTCGACAGGTCATAATACAAGCCTATAGCTTGAGAAGTAGACCGCCTCCGTTCAAAGTTAGGGCGCACTCCACGAGAGCAGTTGGAACTTCATGGGCAGTGCATCACCAGGCCTCCCTGGCTCAAATCTGTAAGGCCGCAACATGGTCTTCAGTACACACGTTTACTAGGTTCTACCAGGTGGACGTTAGAAGTCAGGAGGATGTCGCCTTTGGGCGCAGTGTGTTGCAGGCCGCAAAAGATCCTCATGTCTGATAGCGCTCAGCTTATATATGGTGTATCCCCCCCCCTCATTTGGCATTGCTTTAGGACATCCCATTAGTAATGACTATGTCGCTCTGTGTCCCGTGATGTACGAGAAAGAAAATAGGATTTTTATAACAGCTTACCTGTAAAATCCTTTTCTTGGAGTACATCACGGGACACAGAGCTCCCGCCCCTCTTTGGGGACACTTATTGCTTTGCTACAAAACTGAGGTGCTCCCGGATGGGAGGGGCTTATATAGGGGAGGGTACTTCCGGTTTTGGAAGTTGCCAGTGCCAGCACCTGACGGTATCTATATAACCCATTAGTAATGACTATGTCGCTCTGTGTCCCGTGATGTACTCCAAGAAAAGGATTTTACAGGTAAGCTGTTATAAAAATCCTATTTTTTCCATTATCTCATTCAAAACTCCCACCGAAAACAGAGGTGGGATATACACTGCCACTGTAAATATACCTCTGTTGTCCGATCGTATATAACAGAATGACATACTTTCCATTTACATCTGTGTAGGCCTTCTCTATTTCTCCAGGAAAAGATTTCTTTACCAGGACCGCTACGTCCTAGCATAGGAAGAGTAGGTGGAATGATATGTTTTTTGTATCCAAGCTTTCTTTAGCGTTATAATTTTTTTCCCCATTAAATGTGTCTCCTGCAATATAATCAATTGGGGAGTATATTTTCTTATACTGTATATATTCGAGTATAAGCCGACCCGAATATAAGCCGAGGCACCTAATTTTACCACAAAAAAATGGGAAAACTTATTGACTCGAGTATAAGCCTAGGGTGTCCATCTGCATGCCTCACTTTGCCTCGCTGTGCCCATGCCCATGCCTCGCTGTGCCCATGCCTCGCTGTGCCCATGACTAGACTGACGTTTAACATGGGAGTGCCCAGGTTTGAAAAATCGGTGCTCCCCGGCCGTAGGTCCTCCAGACAAAAACCTTTGCACACTTATAGAGGAGAAATGGGGCTACATGTGTGCCACGTTTCGGGTCCAGGGGACCTACGACCGGTTGGTACTGGGTCCACAAAGACACCGGAGAAATGACAGTTTAACATGGGAGTCTATGGAAGGGGTGCCCGGTTTGAAAAATCGGTGCTCCCCGGCTGTAGGTCCCCCAGACAACAACCTTTGCACACTTGTAGAAAAAGAGTGGGGCTACATGTGTGCCAAGTTTGGGGTCCAGAGGACCTACGGCCGGCCGGTACCGGGTCCCCAAAGTCCGGGAGATCAGGCGCAAAAAGGTGACTCGAGTATAAGCCGAGGGGGGCATTTTCAGCAAAAAAATGTGCTGAAAAACTCGGCTTATACTCGAGTATATAGGGTATATTGAAACATTAATGCTCGTTTAAACTTCGAGTTCAATCCTCGGACATTCCAGGATAGTAGCGAATAGCAATTATTATTTTTTTTTTTACCCGGCATTGTACCTAGAGTATGGGAGGAATAGAATCCATAGGGTACTTGAACCACACTATTGAAAATAGAGGGAAGATTAAGGATAAAAACTTACATTTAAATGCTCATTAATGCAGCCTTATCAGTGTTCATCTGCAGCCTTGTCCATCATTGCACAATGATCAGTGTCCATCTGCAGCCTTGCCCGGTGTCCTTGCAGCATGATCGTTTAAATTGTACCGCCGCGGCGCCGAGATATACAGAGCCGGATGTCCTGTGTACCCGGCTCCTCTCGCAGTCCCGCCCAGTCGCACCCCTTGGCCAGGCTCCTATGATGGACATAACACAGGTCCAATGGCGGGACTGGGCATGACTGCTAGCGGAGCCGAGCTTAGCCGAGTACACAGTACACTCGGCTATGTGTATATTGGTGGCGCTCGCTCCTCACTTCCCCTTACAGACAGCAGGATCGGCGTATAACACGCACCCATGATTTCCCCCTGATTTTAAGGGGAAAAAAGTGCGTGTTATACGCCGATAAATACGGTATGTGATTATTCTGTGCTATTACATCCGTTACATTAATTAATACTTTATATTTCCGCATACGTAATCCCTCCTATCCAGGGGAAAAAATTGCATATTTTAAGTGCTGACATTTAAAAAAAACTCAAAATAGATAAATATATATACATCCATTTGGTTCTATTATACCAATTAATGCTTTATAGTTCTGCATATTTAATCCCCCCTATCCAAGAAAGGAGAACGTGTTGTTTTTCAGTGCTGTCATTTCAAACTTCTACAATTAAATAAATATATATACTTATTCAGTGCTGTTATATTAATTAGTGCTTTGTGATTCCACATGCATAGCCCCCCCCCCCCCCCCCCACCCAAGGAAGGGAAAACATTATAATTTAGTGCTGTCATTCAAAATTCCATGTGTATATATAATCCTCCCCCCCCCCCCCCCCCTGAAAAAAAAAGGGGGAACAAAAAAATCCATCTATTTAGTATCCAACCATTCTGCCGCTAGGATTGGTGTTCAAAAAAAGATGGTGTGTCCCGTCAACCACTCATAGTTTACTGGGGTATAACAAGATATACTTTAACCCCTTCTCTCATAATCTTTTTCATATTTCTGTATAAGCTCTTCTTTGCTGCTGTTTCTCCAATGGATAATCAGGAAAGAATGACAATTTAGCATTTTTCATATTGTATATCTGCCCTTAACCTGGCTTTTGATAAAATTTGATCTCGGTCTCTATAATTCAATAAGCGTATCAAAAACGAACGGGAGGTTCCCCTGGTTTTGGAGAGCGGAAAGAAATCCTATGTGCTCTCTCTACCGCAAATGTTGAGGAAACTTCTATTAGATCCAATACTTCTGACAAAAACATTTCTGAAAATTTTGTTGGGTTGTAACCCTCCACACGCTCTGGCAGACCCAGTATTCGATCATTGTTTCTTCTTAGGCGACTTTCTGTATCTATTGCTCTGTCCTGTAGCGCTCTAATTTTGTTTTTTCCATGTATGCCATTCTTTGTCTGTTTTTAGTTTATCTTCTACTTTTGAGATCCGGGTTTCTATTTCTGCAGTCCTTTGCTGAATTTTCCCAAACTCATGCCTCATTGAACAGACGTCTACTGCCAGGCCATCAATCTTATTTGTCAATACTTCGCTGCTTGCTTTAATCGCCTCCATGATATCTTTCCCAGAGGGAACATACTCTACCTCTGCTTCTCACAGTCTGGGTCTCTACTGTTGTTCCTTTTGGTGGAGATTTTTGTGGGGAAGGCTTTCCTACTGTCCCTGCTGTCCTTGCAGCCATGGCTATGGGGGAGGAGCAGGGGTTCACACTTTGTGGTTTTCCACGTGGTCTATTAGGGTCCATTTAGCCACACAATACAGACACTTCTTTTTTATTTGTTTTTCCTCCGTTACTATCCCCTCCTTCTTTTTTTTTTTTTTTTTTTTTTTTTTTTTTTCCTTCCTTCACACAGCCAACTGCTACCATATAGCAAGCGCAGATTATTAACACAGAGACAGAGTTCAACCCACTGGCATAAACTTAAAATTTAACTTCAGAGCAGAGCTGGTCCTCAATTCCAATAAATGTCACTATATTACCCAGGGGTCTTGCCACCTCCTCCTCCTCCTCCTCCTCTGCTATTTGTCCAATCTCTCTGGGGATAGGGGATCGCCTGCGCTTATCCACCGACCTGCAAGCTCTCACCACCACTCGTGTAGCTTCTCCAACCTCTGGCCTCCACTCCCACCAGTGTCCGGTATTTGATTCAATAGCCCCCCTTCGGGGGGGAAAGGGAGAGGGAGAGAGAGGATCTGTGAACACTGATGGAAGAAATCCGCTTGCAGCTTACAGTCTATATCCCACAGTTCTCAACAGTCTCCTCCGAATCAGCTGGCCGCCTCACAAGGGAAGCAAAAAAGCCTGCCAGCACAGGAGTAAAAAAACACCCACTGAGGAGCCAGCCCATGCAGCCGATGCAGGTAGGGAGGACAGCACTTAACATCCAGTGGGTCCGATATACCGGCAACCCGATCCCCCTCCGGTACTTTCCTCCTGAAAGCTGCCGAAAACGTCAGGGTCCATCGGCGTGGGGGGGGAGGGGAAGCCGGTCCTCTCTGTCGGATCCAGCGTCTCTAGCTGAGAGCATTGCAGGATTAGGGCCCGCCCACAATCACACGTCACACGCTCTCACGCATCGCGGTCCATCAAAATGTGTCATTTGCATTAAATGTTAGGTGTCAGTAAAGCTTGGCACTAAATAAAATAAACCCTTGTTCCAGAATTGGCTTAGTGGTTCAATTTCTAACTTGATCCGATTTTTATAAGTGGTTGTAAACCCTTATATATATCCAGTGACGTGACTGGCCTCAGGTGACGCAGAGGAGAAACAAATCCTCCTACATATGTTGTACCACTTTATAGTTGTCATCTGTCCTCTACAGCCTTTCAATGTCTAAAAGTTACACAGGATCTCCCAGCTCTGAAAAGCAGGGATCAGAGATCTGACGTCTAAGGCCCCTTTCACATGGGCTGTCCGATCAGGTCTGCCTGTCAGGCTGTGTGCTGGAGCCCTCCTGCCCTGTTATCAATTATCTTTTGGAGTCGGGAGAACCTGTCAGAACTGACTTATGTAGTCAACAGAAGAAACAAGGCAGGAGCAGAGAGTAATCACAGTCAGTGCTTTGGATAGGGGCAAGTACACAGAATAGGTGGATGTGTTTTCTTATTTCGTGTGTGAGGTTTACAACTACTTTACTAAAACACATACTGGCATCATACTTATATGCTTGATAAGTCTATTATACCTAAATTCTGGTTAACCCATCACATCTAAATGCTTTGTTCACCCACAGCATCCCAGTGCATGATTTACTTATTTTCTTCTACAAGTCTACTTTATCTGTTAAACCAAATGCCTGAGTGCACCGAAATACATTATTTCTTCATCCTATCTGTATGCATATTTTATCCAGGATAAGGTTTACTCAGCTTACTAAATCTATGGCTTACTTATCATTTCTACATGGCTGGTTTACCCATCATATCTTATAATTTGGCTTACTCTTCATGTCTCCTGCATCACCCATCATTCTTGCAGGCCCAGCATATCCAAGATCGTTAGTGTTACTAAACTCACAACAGTCTGTTTATGTAGTAAAGCATGCTCGTTATACTGCGGTACCTAAGGGGGTAATCCTCTGCATTGTGTAAAAAGACTGTTTGATCCTGTCCTCTCTGATCCTCCCCTTATTCCGCAGTCCCCAATCAATCTGCCTATAGAACAGAGCCTTGGGGGCAAGCTGCACATACTTAGTTTGGCGAGTATCGTTAGAGTTTTTTTTTTTTTTTCTTGGGAGGGTGCATGTGATCAGCACTGTCAAGACAGGGTCAGGGGTCCTGCAGCCTCATAGGACAATCGGGGAAAATTAAAACTCCTCCTACAATTTTTAACCAGTGCTTGGCAAGACATTCATAGAAGTCACAAGACTGCTATATACTGCTGATGAGAAGTTATTTAGCAGTTTATATTTACTAAAATAATGGCATTTTTATGTTCTGTGTACTGTGGAAGACCAGATATAGTGAATGCAGGGTCCTGGGTTTAGTAACACTTTTTAAGTGCTTGGTGTACTCCTTTTATTACACTGTACAGTTTATTCATCATCTCTAAGTGTCTTTTGTCTATCTGATTACTCTATGTGCTATGTAACGGTATGGACGTATTTCATACTAGAACCTCCAACCTGGTTGTATTATGTGTTTTTATTTTAATTCTTCCGTTTTTTTTATTTTTACAATTTTGTGTACTCCTTTTTTCTATGTTTCTATCTAATCTGAAAATAAAACATTTGAAACGTAAAAAACTTACACTGGCTTTTGCCTTGCTCAGGTTGGTCCAGCTGTCATATGGGCTATGGCACAATATGCCTTTGCGCAGGGCAGAAAACATTTTCTGCATGTTGTGCTTCAGCAAAATAGCTCCAAAACTCTAGTTATCCTAAGCAAAACCTGTTCAAAGGAAAAACCCCATATGAGACGATCCTCATAGAAGTAGATGCTCCCCAGGGTTCATGTGCTGCTTTTGGGTCTTTTAAAGATAAAAAATCGTCTTGGGCTCAAATGGTATGCAACACATGGGTCAGAAAATGGCTGCTTCCATCCAGATCACTTTACACAGGTGTTTTGATTCACAACGTATTCATTTATTTTACTTTTCAGTGGTATGAGTGGGTGAGGGTTATGCTGGGTCTTTTTGAACATCTTCATGAAACATTTTATTTGGTTGGAACCCATAGATTTATTTCTCCTCCTACAGGTGTGCTATGACCTTGGAGCCTTTTACTTCCAGCAAGGACCCCCCAACTCAGTAAATTATGAGCTGGCTAGGGAGCATTTCTTCAACACCAAACAACTAGTATCCAAGGTAAGATTGTCAAACAGAACAAAAATATTTGCTGTGTCCCCTTTTCATGTCTTCTAAACCATAAAGCACTCCATGCTGTACAAGAGAGTGAGAAACTGCTGTTGGCCCACTACTGGCACAGTAAAATGCTTCTCGTGTGAACACAGGGTCTGGATTGGCAACATATGACCACTGTGGTGTCTGTCAGTTACCATGAGCAAACAAAATAAGTTTTTTTTTTTTTTTTTTTTTTTTTTTTTTTCCCCCCCTCAAAAAAAGAACAAAATTGGATATTTAAGGTGTATACAGTGGGGGAAAAAAGTATTTGGTTCCTTGCTGATTTTGTACATTTGCCCACTGTGATGTTGGTGCTGGATCACTGTGACCCTTCACCCTTTTCTCCTGATGCATGCTGGGGGAGGGGTTGTACCAGGAAGTATGTTAGTGTGTGTGTGTGTGTGTGACTGGGAAGCAGCAGCATGATACACAGAAGGGATACATCTGGTAATGACAGAAGCCTGTTGTATTAGGACTCCATGTAACAAAGTCATCATATTCTGAGTGAGTAATAAACCCTCTCCATGGTTAAGAAGTTCATCCGGCCTGTGTGTAACATGCTGAGCAGATACTGGCAGCATTGCTAGCAGTACCCTGAGAGACCCCCTGTCTAAGGGACATAACACCCACTGACAAAGAAATGCTCAGTCTATAACATTACGGTAGATTTATTTTAACAATGAGAGACAGAATAACAAAAAAAATATACAGAAAAACGCATTTCAAAAGTTATAAATGGATTTGCATTTTAATGAGTGAAATAAGTATTTGATCCCAGATCAACCAGCAAGTTTTATGGCTCCCAGGTGTCTTCTATACAGGTAACGAGCTAAGATTAGGAGCACTCTCTTATAGGGAGTGCTCCTAAACTCAGCTTGTTACCTGTATAAAAGACACCTGTCTACAGAAGCAATCAATCAAATTCTAATCTCTCCACCATGGCCAAGACCAAAGAGCTGTCCAAGGATTACAGGATCAAGATTGTAGACCTACACAAGGCTGGAATGGGCTACAAGACCATCACCAAGCAGCTAAGTGAAAGGGTGACAACAGCTGGTGTGATTATTCGCAAATGGAAGAAACACAAAATAACTGCCAATCTGGGGCTCCATGTAAGATCTCACTTCGTGGAGTTTTAATGATCATGAGAATGGTGAGGAATCGGCCCAGAATTTCACGCGAGAATCTTGTCAATGATCTCAACACAGCTGGGACCATAGTCATCAAGAAAACAATTGGTATTACACTACGCTGTGAAGGACTGAAATCTTGCAGCACCCGCAAGGTCCTGTCTGAAGTTTGCTAATGAACATCTGAATGATTCAGAGGAGAACTGGGTGAAAGTGTTGTGATCAAATGAGACCAAAATGGAGCACTTTGGCCTCAACTCGCCGTGTTTGGAGCAGGGGGAAGGCTGCCTATGACCCCAAGAACACCATTCCCATGGTCAAACGAGTGTTCGTTTTGCCAAACATCAACCTCGAAACCTTAATTTCTTGGAGAATATCTGCAAAGAGAAGTGGGACAAAATCCCTCCTGAGATGTGTGCAAACCTGGTGGCCAACTACAAGAAACGTCTGACCTCTGTGATTGCCAACAAGGTTTTTGTCACCAAGTAGTGGTTTTTCACAGAGCAGCCTGAATGTTAATTGAAAAGAAAAAAAGTCTTATTGTATAAGTGTCTGACTAAAGATATGTTCGCATTGTGCATACCAACCAGATTTTTCCTTACATCTATAAAACCAAAGAAGTGCCACATTCCCGTCCAGCCAACCAAGTTTAGACTTGAAAATACCCTCAGCCCAGCCCATGAGTCTCCACCAAAGCCACGCTCTTGACATGTTTCGCCCGGCCACCGGAGCTTAAATGCTTACTAGAATCATAAAAGGGAGTATCTGATTCTCTGGTGATAAAGGGGAGACCACTAACCTTCCACTTTAATGCATGAGATTTATTGGCTGTCCTTTTTAAAAAGGCATTATTATACAGGATTTATATAGCGCTAACAGTTTGCTCACCGCTTTACAACAAGAGGGCAGACAGTACAGTTACAATACAATTCAATACACAAGGAATCAGGCATATTTGTAAATACTTTAAAGGTGACCTTTCACTAAATTTCTGATATGTCACACTATACAGCAAAATTATAATTTTTCACAAAAGCTCAGCCTTGTATAATTCAAGGTACAATCCTGGCTAGTGACTTTGCCTAGTTGTCATTATGTCACCAGTCTGTTTTCCAGCAAGAGGCAGTGTTTGCTTATTCCCCTCTCCTTTCTGATCAGACTGCAACGTTGTAATATTGTGGCATGTCACTGAGTGAGACTGCAGCAGGGGCTGATCTGCATCAGACGTCTGTGAACACAGCCAAGAACTGTGCAGGCACCAGGATTTGCATGGGTGTGTCATCTCTGAGCTGGCATCGCAATCCAGGAAGTAGATGCTGATTTTGAATTATGTCTGAAAAAAGACGTGTCCATCCTTCTATAAAGAAAATCAGATGAATACATTGTCATGGGGAGTACTGTAGATCCTGGTGGAGGTAAAGTATACCTGTGTTATTAATGGTACAATTGCAAACCTGTATTCAACCTAGAAATAAAAAAAACTAAGCCCACTTTAAATGTTATTTTTGCCGCAATCAGTTAGTTTTGAAAGTTCCGTTACGGTCTTAAGGTAAGGTCTGTTTCTCTGTCGTCTTTTCATCAGATTGGTAAAGACTCCGCCCACTGTGCAGTAGATCAAAGGAGATTGGCTGGGTACTGCCAGGCATGCAGTGTTATAGCCCCATCAAATGTGACTGTCCAGCAATCCTCAACATATAGTCAGATTCATAACTTTATGAAGACTGGTAATTTCCAGGTAAGGCAGATCATTTTTTTTTTTTTGTCATATGTGAAAAATATATCTGCAACTGGTTATAAAACCGTCTGTTTTTGTAGGGTCCGACTGACCATTTACTTAATGTTAGTATAAGCTAGAGTTAGTAATAAAGCTGAAAGTGATTCTAAAAGTTTTTAGGGTTTAAAAAAAAAAAAAAGCATGTTATACTTGCCTGCTCTGTGTAATGGTTTTGCACAGAGCAGTCCCGATCCTCTTCTTCCCAGGTCCCCCACTGACACTCCTGGCTCCTCCCCCTTGATCCGTGCCTCCAATAGCAAGCCGCTTGCAATGGGGGCACTGGTGCATGCTTTCTCTGGAACCCTGCTCTATGCGTCCATAAGATGGCTATGATTGACAGCAGTGGGAGCCAATGGCCGCCGCTGCTGTGTCTCAGCCAATGAGGAGAGAGACCCGGAACATCCGAGACAGTAAAGCTACACTGCGGGCCGGCTCTGCAGAATCGTGTGTGTGTGTATGTATATGTGTATATATATATATATATATATATATATATATATATATATATATATATATATATATATATATATAAATAAATAAATGGATGATCGCCGGCACCCACTAATCTGCGAGGAGGAAGATGGGACAGAGCTCTGTCAAGGCAAACATTAGAGGGCTCTCTCCTGTCAGCGGGGATATGCTAAAACCAGCACATCCCTTAGTAAAAGCACCTCACAGTACACATAAACACTGGTTAGGCACACGTTTAACCTCTTCCCAGCCAGTGTCATTCGTACAGTGACAGTTTACATGTTTAGCACTGATCACTGTATTAGTGTCACTGGTTCCCAAAAAGTGTCAGATTGTCCACTGCAATATCGCAGTCCAACTATAAGTCGCTGAATGCTGCCATTACTAGTATAAATTAAAAAAAAACAGTATATATCCCATAGTTTGTAGCCGCTATAACTTTCACGCAAACCAATCAATATACATTTATTGGCCTAAATTAATAAGGACATTTTATATATTTTTTTTATTTTTGTTTATTGGGTATTTTATAGCAGAAAGTTTTTTCATTCATTTTTTCTTTTATAGCACACAAGAAAATAAAAGACCCAGTGGTAATCAAACAACACCAAAAGAAAGCTCTATTTGTGGGAAACAAATGATATAAATGTCATTTGTGTACAGTGTTTCATGACCGCGCAATTGTCAGTTAAATTAATGCAGTGCCGTAACGCACGCGCGTGTTTGTATATGTGAGAGATTTTAACTGGCCTGAATTTGCAGATGAAAGTTGCTCTTTGCACATTAACACCCACAGCTCTGAGAGCACAAGGCAACTTAAATAGGTAAACAAATTTAGTGGAAGCACGTCTCACCTGCTTTAAAGTGGTTCTAACGTATTGCAAAGAAAATTATAATTTTTTTTAAATGTTTTGTCCCCTTGCGTGGGCGTATCTGCTTTTTATTTCTACTTTTACAAAAATGTATTTAAAAAAAATCATTGCACAAAAAGTTTAAAATTTATTTTACCTTAATGCATTTTCTGCATTATGGTTAAAAAAAATCCCCAATACTTGTGCACTTACCCATTATCACAGGACACATTGAGAGCAGCGGGAGCCATTGGCTTCTGCTGCTGTCAGTCAAATCCTGAGGAGGGGGTGTGGCCAAGCCATGCTGTGTGTGTCCTATGGATGCACACAGCCCAGTTTAAGAGCACACCTGCAGGAAAGGAGGAATAGACAGTGTAGACAGTGCTGGCAGGGGATTCCAGAATTTGAAGGTAAGGGACCACACTGTGCAATAGCTTTGCACAGAGCAGGGAAGTATAACCTGTTTTTTTATTTTATTAAAAAATATAAAGGTTTGCCTTTACAATCACTTTAACACCATAATCCATGTTTTTTGTGTTTCATCCTCACTACAGGTTTTCTTTAAATTGCAATATAATGGTCTTGTGTCTCTTCAGTTTTCCAGTATACCGTAATCCCTTTTGGGGTTCTCTTTTTAGCTTCTAATTTATACATGGTCGCCTTTATTTATGTTTCTTTGTAACTTTTAGGGAATACTAAATATTTTCTATGAAGATAATGTATATGGTAACCTACCTGACCAGTTCAGACAGTCGGTTTTGAGGGAGCTCTTCCAGAAGGTGCAGCAAGGGTATGTGCTTTCACTTGACAATGCTAAAGTGCAACTGTAATTTAGAATTCAATCCTAGCCATTTTTTCTTTTTTTTTTTCTTGGATGTGGTTAAAAAAAATAAAACATGAACCATTGCTTCGCTTTATTCGCTGATTTTGTCCCTTTGGGAATTTTTTTTGTGCTCAATTATAGGAATCTCTAACAGGAACACAGATTGTGTTGAAAAATTGTGGGGAAAAATACCCTCTTCCTCAGAACTTAAGAAGCTATTTGGAAAAAACTGAGGACTTTGGAGATCTAGACCCCTTTCACATGGGGTGGATTCTGCTCTGGTCAGCAGGGGATCAGGTCACAGATCCCCTGCTGATTGGAGCAGAGCGGGCGAATGACACATCTGTGTCCGCTCAGTTTGGTCAGGACGTCCGGGCCCAGTTGCAAGTATGACCTTTGCAACCCTGATAGTTCCGCCACTGGTGTCAGTAGTTGATTATTTTTTGTTATTTAATTTTTTTTACAATTACATTTTTTAGTACAATTTTTACAGGATCCCTGGTAGGGGACTTTAGGGACACTGGTGCGATGCCAGACATCGCATGTGAATCGCACCGCATTACTTTGCAAATCACATGCAATGTCTGTGTGATGAAAATTCAGCCATACAAACTGTATGGCTGAGTTTGCATCACATTCGGACCAAACTCGTGCAAGACCCTTTTTTTTTTGGCCGCACCAGAATCGGATCACGTGGGTGTTTACACCTGTGCGATCCGATTCCTGTCTGAGTTCACAGTTTGCACTTCAATCTACAAACCGATCTGGGGGTGTCATTAACTTTTTATTGACACCCACAGCAGTTCGCAGAGGGCAGTGAGAACCGCCAGTAATTCAGTCGCGATGTGGGAACCCGCACTGGATTCGCAGGGTTTCCCGTATCTCACCAGTGTGAACCAAGCCTTAGTGAGATATCAGGGGTCTAAACAGACCTTTGATGTTTCACCATTGAGACAGAGAAAGGAGATTGAGGACAAAGCCCTCAATCTCCATCTCTGCAGCCTCAGCTGCACAGAATGAATGGACAGGAATAGCTCTGTACAGAGGCTTCCCGTTCATTCACACACAGTTTAATTTGCTTAAGTTATGAATGGACAGAGTTCGTGATCGGTGCCAATTGCTGACTCTGTTCATTCAGAAAAGGAAGGGGCTGGTAAATGACACATTTGCTGGTCTTTCACCCTGCTCTCAATCCTGACACATCTCTGACAGCAGCCGGTGGGAGAGGGGAGGGAGGAACCCGGCAGAGCTCCAGGGGACAAGGAGGCAGAGATAGAGTACAGGAGCCCGGGGGCTGCAGAAAGAAGCTGGATAGAGAGGGGCGGCAGTGTATAGGAACCAATCCCCCCCCCCCTGATTTTCCTCCTGCAGCCGCTGAATGCCTGTGGGAGGGAGAGGAGGAGAAGTGGGCATTCAGCGGCTGCAGGAGGAAAATGAAGGGCTTTGGTTCCTCTATATGCCACCGCCCATCCTATTCAGATGTGTATGTCGTTGTCCAATCTATTTGAATTAATGTATCCTTAACCCTTCAGAAAATCAGAAAAGTCCTTCTTCTGAAACTGCAAAAATGTTAGGTTTAAGGAAGATTGTTTCCACTCCAAAGCACTATGTTGTTGGTACCTGAACTGCTAAGATCTGCCTGAAACAATTTCCTTTCACTGCAGGAATGATGCTCTGAAGGAGATTTGCTTTAAAATCTGTGCTTGCAACACAATGCGGGACATTCTTAATGGGCGTCCAGTCAGCGTTCATTTTCACCAGCTCTTTATGAAGCCAAACAATGAGAAAATAGACTATATTCTTGAGGTATGAGGTTGTTTTATTTACCTTGTTGATCATGTCTTTATAATAAGTATACATTCTGTATAGTATATAGTGTGTGTGTGTGTGTGTGTGTGTGTGTGTGTTATATATAACATACAGTATTTGTTGCTCAAACCAAATGTGTCCATCTTGCATAGAATGGAACATGGTTAATATTCTGGTAGCTATTTTGCTGTGTGGGACCCTTTTTGGGACCCTTTTGGGGAGATAGGAACCACATCCCAAGATCTGCATATCTTAAACTTGCATGGATTCTCCTTATACCTCTATATCTGTGTATGTGGGCAGCCATTTCTGATGTTTGAAAATATTAGTCGCCTGGTAATCATGCTACTTTAAAGTGGAGCTCCAGGCTCCTTCAAATACTGTAGCTGCTGACTTTTATTAATAGGACACTTACCTGTCCAAGAATCCTAGCAGGTTCTTCATCCAAAGGAGGGGGGGGGGGGCGGCGTAGTTCCGACTGAGCTCACCTCTGCAAACTCAACCAGAAGTGGGAGCGAGTACCTGTCCAAAACCAGGTACCCGCTCACCCCCGCACGAAACGTGCCAAATGTGGCAGCAGAGAGGGGAGGAGGAAAACAAGCGGGTATGTGTACAATGAAAAGTGAAATCGGAATTCCTCACATGCAGGCTTGACCCACATCAGAAACACAGATGATTAAAGCTATTAGATCAGCATTAAAGGCAGGGAATTAGTATTTTCAGGCCATGGTCTTTGTATTTCTCTCAGTTCAGGTTAATGTTCATGGATTGGAAAAAAGTAAAAACAGCGCCAAAGATAATGGATGGGAACTAAGGTACAAAAATGTGTATCAGGGATGAACAACAGATTGCAGCCGCCCTAAATTTGGAAGACCAAAATAATGTAAAGAGAGGCAATGTTGGTCTCAATTCCCTAAGGGCCGGTTCACACTGCTGTGTGGTGCGAGATCGCATGTGATTCGCACCGCACTGCAAATCACATGCCATGTCTGTGTGATGCGAATTCAGCCATACAGATAGTATGGCTGAATTCGCATCGCATTCGGACCAAACTCGCACAGGACCCTTTTTTTTGGATCGCATGGGTGTTCACACCGATGCGATACGATTCCTGTCCGAATTTCAGATCGCACTGCGATATGCGAACTGATTTGGGGGTGTCATTAACTTTTAATTGACACTCCCAGCAGTTTGCATAGGGCAGTGTGAACTGCCGCTGGGAGACATGCGATGCGGGAACCCGCAGTGGATTCGCAGGGTTCCGGCATCGCAGCAGTGTAAACCGGCCCTAAATACACCCCCCAAACTAATACCTATTACTGTGAATATTATTGAAGATCGCCAAAAGCATAATACCTAAATGTGAATATAAATACAGTGCAAAAATAAGCTCTATAATATAAAATGCAAAAAAATTGCTCATAAAAATCGAGTAGCGGCTGGAGACGACTGGTACATACAAATGCTTTTATCCCTAGTGTCGGGTGGGACACTTGTAAAATGTTAGTGGATCACTTTGTCTTTTTAAAATGGTATTACACTATTGGAGCCTCCTCCTTCCATTCTATATCCTTGTGGGTCGTGGTTGCGAGGTCTGGAGAGGACAGTTTGCAGTGAAACAGCGTTTTGTGGATCTAAGCATATGATTGCTCAAAGGCACAGCTGCTGGTTTATAATTTGACCAGCCATTAACTCTGGTGAGTTTGTTTAGTGTGACTGGTGGAGGATTACATTGGGTGGCAAGTTCACATTCTTATTTGACATCAAAGAAGTCTCAGAGATTCACAGTTTTTGGGATTGATGAACTTTTATTCATACGTTTTTTTTTGGATCACTTTATTTATGGACTGCATTTTCTATTTTTTTCAAAATATTTATATTTTTTGAACATTGTTTTGATTGCATTTATCACTTATTGGCCCTATATATTTTTGTTTTATGAGCACTGTGCACTTTTTTTTACATTATAGAGCTTATTTCTTTCTCGTACATCACGGGACACAGAGCGACAGTCATTACTATGTGGGTTATATAGATACCTTCAGGTGCTGGCACTGGCAACTTCCAAAACCGGAAGTACCCTCCCCTATATAAGCCCCTCCCATCCGGGAGCACCTCAGTTTTTTGCCAGTGTCTAAGGTGTTGGCCAAGAAGTAACATGTGTTTTTCACTGAGCTTGCGTACAGGTTCTTTTGGGCCTCAGTAAGCTATTCCGGATCCGACCAAAAAAGCTTCATAGCTAAACGGTCCGTACCCGGGCCTTGCAAAGAGAAGAGCAAGATTTTGCCTGTAATGCCTCTCTTAGGAGGGCTGGACCCTGGGATCCAGAGCTCTGGTCATACCCACGACCAAGATGTTTTCTGTGCAGGGTGCTATACAGGTCCAGGGGAGTGGAATCCTTGGGAACCCGGTCCCTGAAGGTTTAATTACAATGCCTGCCGTGATAGGTGAAGTTTGGGCTTCTGTGGACCAAACGGAGTCCTGCGGCGAGGAAAAGGTAAGTGGGGGCCCTCAGGAACTTGGTTCTATTGAGGGACCCCCAAGCCTATTTTGTCTTTCTGCCTGTTACCTAAGGTATTCCCGCTAATATTCTGTGTATGCCTGTTACTACTGAAAAAGTGTAAAAATTTTAATAGTAGGCAAGAAAAAAAAAAAAAAAATGTGTAAGACCGCGGTACCTGTGTTAGACACTAGAGGCCGCTATGGTTCTTTTTCTTGTAATGTGGATTTTTTTTCTTCCGAAATCAAATCCAGGCAGTTGGTAAGTTCTCTGCTGGGAAGCTGTCTCCTCTGCCCTGTTGTTGCGCTCATCCATCTCAGGGCCCTGCGGCAGGGACCCTGGCTCCCATCTAGCTCCTTATTTTTTTCAAAAAAGGCGCACATGCACGCGCCTCTAATATATAGAGGCGATCTGGAAAAAGGGGCGGAGCGGGTGGATGACGCTCGGTGTGCGCCGCGGCGCTACTGCGCATGTGCGGGCGTCCAGCGTGTTTTAAAACACAATTACAGCTGGCTATTGAAGTGCGCAGACAGAGCTAGCAACAGTATAAAGGCACACAGAGGCGGTTGATGCAGGCATCCCCTAGAAAGGCACTTTAGTAGACACCAACTGTTATATAGCAGCAATTGTGCTAGACTATTCTCAGTAAAAGTGGTGTATTACGGCTGGAATACCTCAGCTTTAGGCTTAGGAATATGCCGTCCAGAAGCTCCGGAACTGAATCTTCCAGGAAGCAAAGGGGGTCTCATCGGGCTCTGAGGATCTTGGGCATGCTTCTGCTGCACCAGTCTCCCCTGAAGTTCAGAGGTAAGTGACCGTAGAGACCCCGCAGGGGTACTTGGTACTGTGGCTGTCCTCAGTTCACCTGCTCCTGTGTATGTAACAGAGGAGGTTTTTCTTTCTCGTACATCACGGGACACAGAGCGACATAGTCATTACTAATGGGTTATATAGATACCGTCAGGTGCTGGCACTGGCAACTTCCAAAACCGGAAGTACCCTCCCCTATATAAGCCCCTCCCATCCGGGAGCACCTCAGTTTTTTGCCAGTGTCTAAGGTGTTGGCCAAGAAGAAACATGTGTTTTTCACTGAGCTTGCGTACAGGTTCTTTTGGGCCTCAGTAAGCTATTCCGGATCCGACCAAAAAAGCTTCATAGCTAAACGGTCGGTACCCGGGCCTTGCAGAGAAGAGCAAGGTTTTGCCTGTAATGCTTCTCTTAGGAGAGCTGGACCCTGGGATCCAGAGCTCTGGTCATACCCACGACCAAGATGTTTTCTGTGCAGGGTGCTATACAGGTCCAGGGGAGTGGAATCCTTGGGAACCCGGTCCCTGAAGGTTTGATTACAATGCCTGCCGTGATAGGTGAAGTTTGGGCTTTTGTGGACCAAACAAAGTCCTGCGGCGGGGAACAGGTAAGTGGGGGCCCTCAGGAACTTGGTTCTATTGGGGGACCCCCAAGCCTAATTTGTCTTTCTGTCTGTTACCTAATGGTATTCCCGCAAAATTCTGTGCATGCCTGTAACTACTAAAAAAATGTAATAATTTTTAATGGTGGTCAAGAAAAAAAAAAAAAAAAAATTTTTTAGATATATTTAATATATTAGACTGCGGTACCTGTGTTTGTCCACTAGAGGCCGCTGTGGAATGTTTTCTTGTCATGTGGACTAGCTTCTTCTCAGCAGAGCAAAGTCCAGGCAGATGGTGAGTTCTCTTATAGGAAACTGCTTCCTCTGCCATGTTGCAGTGCTCGTCCATCCCCCGGCCTGCGGCAAAGAGGGGCCCTGGCTCCTGTCCCTTGTTACCATATTTAAAATTAGCGCCGAAGGCGCACGTGCCCGCGCGCGTGCACGCGCCTCTATATATAGAGGTGAGCCGGGAAAGGGGGCGGAGCCTGGGGGATGACGCTCTGTGCGCGCCGCAGCGCTTCTGCGCATGTGCGGGCGTCCCAGCAGTTTAAAAAAACCACAATATTGTAGTGAGCTGGCTATGAAGTACAGAGACAGAGCTGGCAACATTTAAAGGCATACAGCAAGCGGTTGATACAGGCATCCCCTAGAAAGGCACATTAGTAGACACCAACTGTGATATAGCAGCAATTGTGCTAGACTATTCTCAGTAAAAGTGGTGTATTACGGCTGGAATACCTCAGCTTTAGGCTTAGGAATATGCCGTCCAGAAGCTCCGGAACTGAATCTTCCAGGAAGCGAAGGGGGTCTCATCGGGCTCGGAGGATCTTGGGCATACTCCTGCTGCACCAGTCTCCCTTGAAGTTCAGAGGTAAGTGACCGTAGAGACCCCGCAGGGGTACTTGGTACTGTGGCTGTCCTCAGTCACCTGCTCCTGTGTATGTAACAGAGGAGGTTTTTTCCTCAGCTCTGGGAGGATTAGAGAGAGATTGTCAACATTTATCGCTGCATCCCTGTCAGGGAAAGCACGCCCGATCTCCGTCTCCTCCTTCAGAGTGCCTGTTAGCAGAGCAACAGTCCCATACAGGGATCGACCTGCCTGAAGGGGATCAGGATAAGGTTGATTCTGTTATAGAGGAATCAACAGTGGGGGAACCTTTTCTCAGCATCTCAAGCTGAAAGATTATGGGTTCAGTCTCTGACTAACATGGTCCGATCAGCATTTAAAAATGCACCTTGCGGAACCATCAACCACTACTGTATCCTCGTTGGGGTCGCTAGAAGCCCCCAGACTGTTTGTTCTTTTCCACTTCACCCTTTACTGAAAGGGCTCATTTACCAGGATTGGGAACGTCCTGAGAAAATATTTATTCCCCCAAGAGATTTCCGGTGGTCTATCCCATGGAGGATAAGTTCATCAAAAAAAAAAAATGGAAGGTCCCTACAATGGACGCAGCCATCTCTTGTATGTATAAATCACTGACATGTCCAGTGGATAATGTCCAAATGTTCAAGAACCCAATAGATAAAAGATTGGAGTCCTTATGAAAATCTGCTTGGTGATACAACCAGCAGTAGCAGCTATTGGGGTCTGCTAAGCAGTGAAGGATCAGTTGAAACAGGTCTTGAGGGACTTGACAGATCAGCAGGCTTTGCCCTAGCTGATCTACCTAGAGCCTTAGGCTTTGCGGTTGACGCCATAGAGGATTCAGTCCATCAGGCCTCCCGCCTTACGCTGTCTATAGTACATATGCGTAGGCTCCTATGGCTCAAAAACTGGTCTGCTGAAGCTCCCTGTAAAGAATGGCTGGTTAGCGTCCCATTTCATGGTGAACGCTTATTCAGGGAAAACCTGGACAAATATATCCAGAAAATTTCCAGCGGTAAAAATACGCTCTTGCCGGTTAAAAGCAGAGTTAGAGGTCCCTCTTTAAGAGGCCTGCTTCTCCAGTCCCTGGGGCATCGGCTGTGTAACAGTTCCGACGGCCTCCTCGGTCAAATCCCGGGGGTAAAAAACAGGGACAGTAGCAGGGTAATGAGAAACCCTGGGTCAGGGGAGGTACAAAACCTCCCCCAAAGTTAAATTCATGAAGCCCCCACTCAGTCGGGTGGGGGGAGGACTCCAGTTGTTCGCAAGAGACCTGGCGGGACACGATCAAGACAGATAGGTGCTCTCCGCAGTAGGTTTGGGATACAGTTTGGAGTTAAAAGACTCTCCTCCTTCCCATTTTTGAGGTCAAACGTGCCAAGGGATCCCCGGAAGAGAGAGTCCCTCCTGTTGGCACTAGAACAACTATTGCTCCAAGGAGTAATTATGGAGGTTCCCTGGGAAGAATGAGGGTTCGGGTTTTACTCAAACCTCTTTACAGTCCCGAAGCAAACGCGGACGGGAGGCCCATATTAATTCTAAAAGGGCTATACAAATTCCTGTATATCAGGACTTTCCGATGGAGTCGATCCGATCGGTGGCCACTGCCCTACAAGGGGAGGATTGGTTAGCCACGATCGACATCAAAGATGCTTATTTGCACATTCCCATCTTTCCAGTCCACCAAAAATTTCTACGCTTTGCAGTAGAAGGGCGCCATTTTCAGTTCAGAGCCTTACCCTTCGGTTTGGCCACAGCACCACGAGTGTTTACAAAAATTCTGGCCCTTTATTGGCCAATCTAAGAACACAAGGTGTAATGATAATGGCATATCTGGATGACTTGTTGCTGATAGACCACTCAGTGAAAAAACTAGACGTGGTCGTTCACAAGACGATCAAGTATCTGGAATCTCACGGTTGGATTATCAACCGAGACAAGTCAGCCCTAAAAACCAGTCAAAAGTCTGGAATACTTGGGGCTAAGGTTGGATTCAGGCCAGAGAAAAATATTCTTGCCTCGAGGAAAGGTGTTGTCTTTGAAAGATTTGATCCACTTAGTGGGTACAAAAAAGACAGCCGTCCATACGCCTGTATATGAGGCTGCTGGGAAAAATGGTGGCATCATTCGAAGCAGTACCCTACGGTCAATTCCATTCAAGGAATTTGCAAGGGGCCATACTGTCAGCCTGGAACAAAAAAGTTCAGGCCCTAGACTTACAATGTCCTTGTCCCCTTCCGTTCGCAAGAGCCTCCGTTGGTGGTTGGTTCCCCAGAATCTGGAAAAAAGGAAATCCTTCAGTCCGATTTCTTGGAAGGTGGTCACTACAGATGCCAGCCTTATAGGCTGGGGAGCAGTACTGGAGCAATAGTCTCTCCAGGGCAGATGGTCGGATGCAGAAAAGGCCCTGCCCATCAATCTCTTAGAGATACGAGCAGCCCGGTATGCCCTAGTAGCATGGACATCCAAACTCCAAGGGTCCCCTGTCAGAATGCAATCAGACAATGCCACAGCAGTGGCATATATCAATCATCAGGGGGGCACCAGGAGTCGTGCAGCCCAGAGGGAAGTAAATTACATCCTGAAATGGGCAGAAAAATATGTCCCAGCCATATCTGCGGTATTCATTCCAGGAGTGGAGAATTGGAAGGCGGACTTTCTAAGTCGCCAGCAATTAGGCCCAGAGGAAGGGTCCCTTCACCCCGAGGTTTTCTGGACAATATGTCAGCGGTGGGGAACATCGGATGTAGATCTTCTAGCATCCAGATTCAACGCAAAGGGGGACAGGTTTGTCTCTCGGACAAGGGATCCCCTAGCTTGCGGCTCGGATGCCCTAGTGTTCCCTTGGGATCAGTTCAAGCTGATATATGCATTCACACCGCCACAATGGTTACCTCGATTACTCCGCAGAATCAGGGTAGAAAAGAAACCAGTGATTCCGGTGGCTCCAGCGTGGCCCCGAAGAGCGTGGTACGCGGAGATTGTAAAATTTCAGTGGGGAGTCCTTGGACTCTCCCACGTCGTCCGGCTTTCGCAAGGACCGATATACCACCCTTCCTTACCAGCCCTAGGTTTGACGGCCTGGCTATTGAAGCCCACATTCTAAAAAAGAGAGGGCTCTCTAATGCGGTGGTATCTACCATGATCAATGCCAGGAAGCCGGTATCCAGGCAGATCTACTATAGAATCTGGAAGGCGTACATCGCGTGGTGTGAGGCCAAGAAATGGCATCCACATAAGTACGTAATAGGTAGGATTCTGGACTTCCTACAGTGGGCTGTAGATAGGAAGCTTGCCTTGAGTACTATCAAGGGTCAGATTTCGGCCTTGTCAATATTTTTTCAAAGGCCCTTGGCTTCGCATTCACTAGTCAAAGCCTTTATACAAGGAGTGATGCGTATTAGTCCTCCGGTTAATATTCCCATATGTCCATGGGATCTAAACTTGGTTCTGTCGGTTCTACAGAAACAACCATTTGAACCATTACAGCATATTTCCTTGGTGCTTCTCACCAGGAAATTGATTTTTCTAGTAGCCATTTGTTCGGCTAAAAGAGTATCGGAATTAGCAGCTATGTCCTGTAAGGAGCCATATCTAGTTATCCATAAGGACAGAGTAGTGTTACGTCCTCATCCAGCCTTTCTTCCTAAGGTGGTATCGAGGTTTCATTTGAACCAAGATGTGGTTCTTCCTTCTTTTTTCCCCAAACCTACTTCGGTAGAGGAAAAGTTATTGCATTCTTTGGATGTAGTAAGAGCAGTTAAAGCTTATCTAAAAGCCACTGCTCAGATTCGCAGAACGGATACTTTGTTTATTCTGCCGGAAGGCCCCAGAAAGGGTCAGGCAGCGTCAAAATCTACTTTAGCCAAGTGGATTCGACAGGTCATTATGCAAGCTTATGGCTTGAGAAGGAGACCGCCTCCGTTCAAAGTTAGAGCGCACTCCACGAGAGCAGTTGGAACTTCATGGGCAGTGCATCACCAGGCCTCCCTGGCTCAAATCTGTAAGGCCGCAACATGGTCTTCGGTACACACGTTTACTAGGTTCTACCAGGTGGACGTTAGAAGTCAGGAGGATGTCGCCTTTGGGCGCAGTGTGTTGCAGGCCGCAAAAGATCCTCATGTCTGATAGCGCTCAGCTTATATATGGTGTATCCCCCCCCCTCATTTGGCATTGCTTTAGGACATCCCATTAGTAATGACTATGTCGCTCTGTGTCCCGTGATGTACGAGAAAGAAAATAGGATTTTTATAACAGCTTACCTGTAAAATCCTTTTCTTGGAGTACATCACGGGACACAGAGCTCCCACCCCTCTTTAGGGACACTTATTGCTTTGCTACAAAACTGAGGTGCTCCCGGATGGGAGGGGCTTATATAGGGGAGGGTACTTCCGGTTTTGGAAGTTGCCAGTGCCAGCACCTGACGGTATCTATATAACCCATTAGTAATGACTATGTCGCTCTGTGTCCCGTGATGTACTCCAAGAAAAGGATTTTACAGGTAAGCTGTTATAAAAATCCTATTTTTCCTCAGCTCTGGGAGGATTAGAGAGAGATTGTCAACATTGATCGCTGCCTCCCTGTCAGGGAAAGCACGCCCGATCTCCGTCTCCTCCTTCAGAGTGCCTGTTAGCAGGGCAACAGTCCCATACAGGGATCGACCTGCCTGAAGGGGATCAGGATGAGGTTGATTCTGTTATAGAGGAATCAACAGTGGAGGAACCTTTTCTCAGCATCTCAAGCTGAAAGATTATGGGTTCAGTCTCTGACTAACATGGTCCGATCAGCATTTAAAAATGCACCTTGCGGAACCATCAACCACTACTGTATCCTCGTTGGGGTCGCTAGAAGCCCCCAGACTGTCTGTTCTTTTCCACTTCACCCTTTACTGAAAGGGCTCATTTACCAGGATTGGGAACGTCCTGAGAAAATATTTATTCCCCCCAAGAGATTTCCGGTGGTCTATCCCATGGAGGATAAGTTCATCAAAGAATGGAAGGTCCCTACAGTGGACGCAGCCATCTCTTGTGTGTATAAATCACTGACATGTCCAGTGGATAATGTCCAAATGTTCAAGAACCCAATAGATAAAAGATTGGAGTCCTTATGAAAATCTGCTTCTTTCTACAGCAAGCTTGGTGACACAACCAGCAGTGGGGTCTGCTAAGCAGTGAAGGATCAGTTGAAACAGGTCTTGAGGGACTTGACAGATCAGCAGGCCCTTGCCCTAGCTGATCTACCTAGAGCCTTAGGCTTTGCGGTTGACGCCATAAAGGATTCAATCCATCAGGCCTTACGCTGTCGGTAGTACATATGCGTAGGCTTCTATGGCTCAAAAACTGGTCTGCTGAAGCTCCCTGTAAAGAATGGCTGGTTAGCGTCCCATTTCATGGTGAACGCTTATTCAGGGAAGACCTGGACAAATATATCCAAAAAATTTCCAGCAGTAAAAATACACTCTTGCCGGTTAAAAACAGAGTTGGAGGTCCCTCTTTAAGAGGCCTGCTTCTCCAGTCCCTGGGGCATCGGCTGTGTAACAGTTCCGACGGCCTCCTCGGTCAATTCCCGGGGGTAAAAAACAGGGACAATCGCAGGGAATAAGGAGAAACCCTGGGTCAGGGGAGGTACAAAACCTCCCCCAAAGTTAAATTCATTGAAGGGTTGCCCCCACTCAGTCGGGTGGGGGGAGGACTCCAGTTGTTCGCAAGAGACCTGGCGGGACACGATCAAAACAGATAGGTGCTCTCCGCAGTATGTTTGGGATACAGATTGGAGTTAAAAGACTCTCCTCCTTCCCATTTTTGAGGTCAAACGTGCCAAGGGATCCCCGGAAGAGAGAGTCCCTCCTGTTGGCACTAGAACAACTATTGCTCCAAGGAGTAATTATGGAGGTTCCCCTGGAAGAATGGGGGTTCGGGTTTTACTCAAACCTCTTTGCAGTCCAGAAGCAAACGGGGACGGGAGGCCCATATTAATTCTAAAAGGGCTAAACAAATTCCTGTATATCAGGACTTTCCGACGGAGTCGATCCGATCGGTGGCCACTGCCCTACAAGGGGAGAAATGGTTAGCCGCGATCGACATCAAAGATGCTTATTTGCACATTCCCATCTTTCCAGTCCACCAAAAATTTCTACGCTTTGCAGTAGAAGGGCGCCATTTTCAGTTCAGAGCCTTACCCTTCGGTCTGGCCACAGCACCACGAGTGTTTACAAAAATTCTGGCCCTTTATTGGCCAATCTAAGAACACAAGGTGTAATGATAATGGCATATCTAGATAACTTGTTGCTGATAGACCACTCAGTGAAAAAACTAGACGTGGTCGTTCACAAGACAATCAAGTATCTGGAATCTCACGGTTGGATTATCAACCGAGACAAGTCAGCCCTAAAAACCAGTCAAAATTCTGGAATACTTGGGGCTAAGGTTGGATTCAGGCCAGAGAAAAATATTCTTGCCTCGAGGAAAGGTATCGTCTTTGAGAGATTTGATCCACTTAGTGGGTACAAAAAAGACAGCCGTCCATACGCCTGTGCATGAGGCTGCTGGGAAAAATGGTGGCATCATTCGAAGCAGTACCCTACGGTCAATTCCATTCAAGGAATTTGCAAAGGGCCATACTGTCAGCCTGGAACAAAAAAGTTCAGGCCCTAGACTTACAATGTCCTTGTCCCCTTCCGTTCGCGAGAGCCTCCGTTGGTGGTTGGTTCTCCAGAATCTGGAAAAAGGGAAATCCTTCAGTCCGATTTCTTGGAAGGTGGTCACTACAGATGCCAGCCTTATAGGCTGGGGAGCAGTACTGGAGCAATGGTCTCTCCAGGGCAGATGGTCGGATGCAGAAAAGGCCCTGCCCATCAATCTCTTAGAGATACGAGCAGCCCGGTATGCCCTAGTAGCATGGACATCCAAACTCCAAGGGTCCCCTGTCAAAATTCAATCAGACAATGCCACAGCAGTGACATATATCAATCATCAGGGGGGCACCAGGAGTCGTGCAGCCCAGAGGGAAGTAAATTACATCCTGAAATGGGCAGAAAGATATGTCCCAGCCATATCTGCGGTATTCATTCCAGGCGTGGAGAATTGGAAGGCGGACTTTCTAAGTCGCCAGCAATTATGCCCAGGGGAATGGTCCCTTCACCCCGAGGTTTTCTGGACAATATGTCAGCGGTGGGGAACACCGGATGTAGATCTTCTAGCATCCAGATTCAACGCAAAGGTGGACAGGTTTGTCTCTCGGACAAGGGATCCCCTAGCTTGCGGCTCGGATGCCCTAGTGTTCCCTTGGGATCAGTTCAAGCTGATATATGCATTCCCACCGCCACAATGGTTACCTCGATTACTCTGCAGAATCAGGGTAGAAAAGAAACCAGTGATTCTGGTGGCTCCAGCGTGGCCCCGAAGAGCGTGGTACGCGGAGATTGTAAAATGTCAGTGGGGAGTCCTTGGACTCTCCCACGTCGTCCAGACCTGCTTTCGCAAGGATCGATATACCACCCTTCCTTACCAGCCCTAGGTTTGACGGCCTGGCTATTGAAGCCCACATTCTAAAAAAGAGAGGGCTCTCTAATCCTGTGGTATCTACCATGATCAATGCCAGGAAGCCGGTATCCAGGCAGATCTACTATAGAATCTGGAAGGCGTACATCGCGTGGTGTGAGGCCAAGAAATGGCATCCACATAAGTACGTAATAGGTAGGAGTCTGGACTTCCTACAGTTGGCTGTAGATAGGAAGCTTGCCTTGAGTACTATCAAAGGTCAGTTTTCGGCCTTGTCAATATTTTTTCAAAGGCCCTTGGCTTCGCATTCACTAGTCAAAGCCTTTAGACAAGGAGTGATGCGTATTAGTCCTCCGGTTAATATTCCCATATGTCCATGGGATCTAAACCTGGTTCTGTCAGTTCTACAGAAACAACCATTTGAACCATTACAGCATAGTTCCTTGGTTCTTCTCACCAGGAAATTGTTTTTTCTAGTAGCCATTTGTTCGGCTAAAAGAGTGTCGGAATTAGCAGCTATGTCCTGTAAAGAGCCATATCTGGTTATCCATAAGGACAGAGTAGTGTTACGTCCTCATCCAGCCTTTCTTCCTAAGGTGGTATCAAGGTTTCATTTGAACCAAGATGTGGTTCTTCCTTCTGTTTTCCCCAAACCTAGTTCGGTAGAGGAAAAGTTATTGCATTCTTTGGATGTAGTAAGAGCAGTTAAAGCTTATCTAAAAGCCACTGCTCAGATTCGCAGAACGGATACTTTGTTTATTCTGCCGGAAGGCCCCAGAAAGGGTCAGGCAGCGTCAAAATCTACTTTAGCCAAGTGGATTCGACAGGTCATAATGCAAGCCTATGGCTTGAGAAGGAGACCGCCTCCGTTCAAAGTTAGGGCGCACTCCATGAGAGCAGTTGGAACTTCATGGGCAGTGCATCACCAGGCCTCCCTGGCTCAGATCTGTAAGGCCGCAACATGGTCTTCAGTACACACGTTTACTAGGTTCTACCAGGTGGACGTTAAGTCAGGAGAATGTCGCCTTTGGGCGCAGTGTGTTGCAAGCCGCAAAAGATCCTCATGTCTGATAGCGCTCAGCTTATGTATGGTGTATCCCCCCCCCTCATTGGGCATTGCTTTAGGACATCCCACATAGTAATGACTATGTCGCTCTGTGTCCCGTGATGTACGAGAAAGAAAATAGGATTTTTATAGCTTACCTGTAAAATCCTTTTCTTGGAGTACATCACGGGACACAGAGCTCCCACCCCTCTTTGGGGACACTTATTGCTTTGCTACAAAACTGAGGTGCTCCCGGATGGGAGGGGCTTATATAGGGGAGGGTACTTCCGGTTTTGGAAGTTGCCAGTGCCAGCACCTGAAGGTATCTATATAACCCACATAGTAATGACTATGTCGCTCTGTGTCCCGTGATGTACTCCAAGAAAAGGATTTTACAGGTAAGCTGTTATAAAAATCGTATTTTTTGCACTGTATTTATATTCACATTTAGGTATTATGTTAGTGTGATCTTCAATAATATTCACAGTATTAAATATTAGTTTGGGGGTGCATTTAGGGATTTGAGACCAGAGCTGCCTTTCTCTTTTTCTTTTTTTAAAGGATAAATGTGAATAATAAAGGTTACAGGCCATGAAATAGTTTTCTGCAAAAATCGATTGTTCATTACTTTTATAGTGTTGAACAATGTTTTAATGCTCAGCTTCTCTGTGCTGTTTTTTTGCTAATACTTTTTCCATACATCTGTCTCAGGGCTTGTGACTTTGTTCATACACAGCTAGTTATTTAACACACACACACACACACACACACACACGCGCTTTTTAGACAGTTTAAAGTCTCCCTTCATTCTCTGATGATACGCAGTATTACAGGGTGGATTTGATACTGTTAAATTTGATGGGAATTCTATTACTACTGGAGTTCCCAACTCTTTATAAAAAAAAAAAATTCAAGCTTTGGGTAAATTCTATATTGTTAGATTGATCCAGCTTGGACCAATGTAACTGTGTAAACCTAATACTTATCGATGCCCTTGGAAGCTGGAAATCACAGGAATAGGCACCGCTACTTTGGTAACCTCCACTTGCCCATGCCAAGCGGCTACTCTCCTGCATTGTGACCAAGGGAGGTTGGCTGCTCGGCATGGGTGCCATTCAAAAAATGCTTTGCATTTCTTGAATGAATGCAAAGCATTACCAGACTGGACGAGGTGGAGAGCACCATGTCACCACCCTGCCTCACAACACCATCCATACGGGGAATGCTTTGCATTCATTCGAAAAATACAAAGCATTTTCTTAATGGAAGCTGTGCCAAGCAGCTGACCCTCCTGTGTTTAGTAAGCAGAGGCACAGCCGCTCAGCATGGGACCCCGATGCATGTGGAGATCACTGAAATAACCGGTGTCTACTTATGCAATTTTCAGCTTCTAGGGGCATCACCCAGTTATGGTGTATATACATAGTTGCATTGGTCCAAGCTGGAACAAAGTAACTATGTTTAACATAACATATCTGATGTCTGGAATTATTCTTTGAGCTGCTGGGAGGCTGATATTGCCACAGTCCACCGAAACTGAGGACTGTTGATTTTCCATTTTAAGTAATCTTTTTTGCGTATAGTCCTTTTTATCATTTGTATATCTAATGATATGCAGTATGTATACATGACAAATTGTATTTTAAAGTTTCTTATTAAGGATACATCTACTTCCACCCCCAATTCTAAGACTGTTCTATCTACCCTGTAAAAGAGAAGATGCCTATACTTGCCTATTCTAAAGCCACACTGGTCCAGTCACATGATCGGGTCCCAGTGCCAGCTTCAGTGTAGAGGAGAGAGCAGCAACAATTGCTCCAGAGCCAGGGAGATGATGTCACTCCTAGGCTTACTATGGGGAAGCCATTTTCAGCTGTCCCTCCTCCTACAGGGACTGGAAGCAAGTCATGGGACTGAACTGGAGTGGCTTCAGAATAGGTAGATCTACACTTTTTTTTTTCTTTTGCAAGGGTAGATAGAATAGTCTTATGCCGCGTACACACGATCATTTTTCCCGTCCAGAAAAATTAAATTTTTTCCTTTTGGACGAGAAAAACGATCGTCTGTGGGCTTTTTGTTGTTTTTCTCGACGGGAAAAACGGCATTAATCACGACGAGAAAAATTAGAACATGCTCTAATTTTTCTCGTCGTGATTCCCGTCGTTTTTTTCCGCTGCAGTTTTCCCATAGGGAAACACTGCCGGGGAGCCCACACACCGGTCGTTTTTTTCAACCAAAAAAGAAATGTCATTTAAAACGGCCGTGTGTGGGGGGAACAAGCTGTTCCTCGTTTTTCGCGTCGATTTTCTCGACGATGTTTTCACCGTCGAAAAAATCGATCGTGTGTACGCGGCATTAGAATGGGGTTGGGTGTAAATTTAGCCTTAGAATTTGACTGGAATTACACTTTAATATAAATACAGAGCAGTCATTTATTCATGTTATTTTTTTAGGTGTGTTCCAAGTCCCTGAAGTTTGAGGAAGCAACGGAGTCTCAAAGACGAATGGTAGCTTCATTTTTAAAGTAAGGATCCGATTGCCAAAGAAAGGCTGATTATGAAAAATAAATTGGATACCGATTTGTATTTCATAAGCTTCCTTTCTGTAACCTGGACTGGAAAAGTGGAATTAGCCTGCCATTCAAAAAAGTTCCTTGTACAAGTTTTTATATTGCTAGCCCTGTGTAGTTTCTGATTGTAGACACAAGGATAAATAACCAAGTAAGGATGGTCATAGATTTGCAGATATCTCCCTGAAAATGATGAGCTTAGCAATATCTGCCCATCCTTGAGCAAGGAGTGCAGGGATCCAGTAGCAATAAATATACACAAGTGGTCTTTGTGGTGGAGCTTTCCTGGGCCTGATCTTCTCAAGCAATGCTTATAATCAAAAGGATCACTTGCTTTTTTTTGGTTCCTTCCTCACTTCCCTAGGAATAGGTAACCTCTGTGCCTTTTATTTAGTTTGAAGCATTATAAAACTGAGCGTAGCTTATCTTGGAATGAATGTGCTGCTATAGATAAAGACTTTTATTCCATTAGTTCCTCCCAAGAAGTCCAAATAAACAGTAAGCTATATTTCAATATAAACATGTGCCAGAGTACCTAATTCCTGTTTTTCCTCTTCTTCATCCAGAAATTTATGCTTGAGCATAGAAGACTTACAGCTAGTTTTTATGATTTCCACCCATGAGCTGTTCATGAAACTGCTGACAGATGACGAAAGGAAGATGCTTATTGAGCAAATCAGGCAGAGGACCTCCCACACCAATCTCTGTACTAAGCCTGTGACCTCCTTCTATGATATACCAGGTCAGCTGCAATATCTCTTCTCTTTGGATTGGTGTTTTTTAGTGCTATCTCTTCTTAAAACCTACTAAGTGATTGTCATTATATCTTAATTGTCGGTGTATGACTGCTGATAAACTGGGAGGTTCCAGAGTTCCAACGCTGCTCATGTCGAGATACAACTTCTAGAGGTGCATCCAGGGCTTGTGACTTGCCTGGCATAAAATGTCTAGCTTATCTGAATTTGGGTGTCGGCTGGCCATTCATTGTTCAATTTTCTTGTACAATTTCTTTACAATCTCCTTTTATATTCTCCTTCAACTATGTAGTGCAATGGCCTGCCTGATTGGATACAAATTAAGAGTGTTTATTAAGGTTTGACCTCTCATTACATGTTTTTTTGGTAAATTGTAAAGGAAAATCGTACAAGTAAATTTTTTAATGTATGGCCAGCTTTAACTAATAACTTTTTCTTCATTGTTAAAAAATTACATTGATCTTTAACCCCTTAAAGTGGTTGTAAACCCACTTTTTCAACTTGCACCTACAGGTAAGCCTAGATTAAGGCTTACCTGTAGGTGCAAGAAATATCTCCTAAACCTACACGGTTTAGGAGATATTTACTAAAAAGACAGGCGCCGCTGTCTACAGCGCATGCGCGCCGTAGACAACGGCGCATTCATGGGGTTAATCCCATTCACAAATTCGGCTAGGTTGCAGCATTCGACGACGTAGCCGAATTCGACGGATCATGCGCGCATGCCCGGAGTCACGTCTTCGCCGCTCCGGCCAATCACAGCGCCGGAGCGGCGCTGTGATTGGCTGGTGCGGCGATACCCGGAAGTAACATTTCGGCTATCGCCGCAGTGATGTCTGCGGCTGGACAGAGGGACGCGGACTGCTTCGGGGGCCCCGATCTAAGGTAAGTGGTACATAATGAGCTAGTATGCTAGTCATACTAGCTCATTATGCCTTTCTCTTGCAGGTTGACAAAAAAAAAAAAAAATAGTGAGTGGGTTTACAACCACTTTAATGATCTAAGGTCAATAAAACCTAGTTGTCCAGACCAAATTTAGCAGTGTCCATATGCATCAGGTAATTTTGGTATCAAACCCAAAACCAAAAATGTAATATATTGCAGCTTACCAATCCTTAGACGTGGTGGCTGCATTAATTTTCCTTTTTTTTTTTTTTTTTTTTTTTTTTTTTTTTCCCTTTATTTCACCTGTTGATCCAGCCAGTAACACACTTGAGCACGAACAGTAACACACTCTGTAACACTTGACCAACACACTCTGTCTTAAGCCGGCCATAGATTGATCAAATCTCGATCAATCTATGGGCCGGTTGGTTGTACTGCAGTTGATCCATCGACTTGCCCCATCAAAAATTACCGTATTGATGTGGGAATCATGCAATTATTCACCCTGCATGCAGCCAGTGACGTCACTGGCGCATGCGCTCTGAAGGTCCCAGCATACCTTGCCGAAACTTCAGAGATTTGTGCCGGAACCGAGGGCTCCCGGGAGCATGTGCAGGAGTGATGTCATCACGGTTCCAGCCAATCATAGTGCCGAGGCTCACGAACCCAGAAGAAAGATAGGGGAAACACATCCGCCCTCTCAGCAGTGACTTTACCGTGCTGGAGGGCTTCATTCCAAGGTGAGTATTTCATAGTGGATCAAATACTGTAGCTGCTAACATTTAATATAAGGACACTAACCTGTCCAGGGATCCTGCGATGCCGGAACCCCCAAGCCGATTCGTCCATCAGGTGCAGGTGACGGCATTGCAAGTAAGGAAAACCGGCAGTGAAGCCTTCAGGCTTCACAGCCGGTTTCCTTCTGCGCATGCGTGAGTCACACTGCGCTTTTTGAGTGGTTCCGTCATTTTCTGGGGGACACACAGGTCCCAGAAGGTAGCGGGGGGGAAGCAGGAGGGTCCGGACATGACGCAGATCGACAGGCAGTGATTTTACCAGGAAGTGGGACCGGGTACCTGTCCGAACCAGGTACCTGCTCCCCCCAAATGTGGCAGTGGAGGGGGGGGTGTGAACAAGCGGATATATTAGTGGTGATATTCCGCGCAATTTGGACTTTATTTAGGCTGCTGCCCCCCCTTGTTTGTAATCTGTCACAGGACAAATTACTAAATGATTGTGATAAATGGTATGGGGTAATTGGCGCTACCTTGTATTCTGGGGACTTTTTTTAATGTTGGATTTTGTTGGATTTTTATATTCCCTCTGCAGGTCTAACTGATGAGCCCCTATGGGATAAGGTTCAAGACTGTGTATATTATGTGCTAATAAACCCAATTTCTATATATTGGCTGTGTATGTGATCCTCAACTTATATATATGTGAAAATCCTGACCCTCTTGGTGCCCTGTGAAGGTTGTGACAGTTGTGCTATTAAATAAATGAATTAGAATAATACCCTTAGTGATTATCCTCTACTTCAACTAAAGTGATGTGTATGATACCGATTTGAGTGTGTATCACCTCATATTAGATGCAAAATCCATAAACCAAATAGTGAAATCAATATTACAAAAAATCACAAAAAATCAATATTACAAAAATGACATCCGTGCCGTATGAGTTCCTGTGTCTTAATTCATACAGTTCACACCTTAAAGTGTTGTGTATATTCAATATATCCTGTGCCAAAAACTGGTACCACTCAATTTCAGTTATAGTCCCTGGTCACTGCCCCAGGTGGGAGCTGCTAGACGTCCAGTTAATTCCCTTGTAGGTTAACCCATTAACTAAACCAATGAAATGTAATTCACAATGGTCATGTAATGATTAGCCACTTTGATGGTGAGGGTTGGTTCCCTTATAGTTCCTTAATTCAAATAGTTAATCAACAAAAGAAACACTGACAAATAAATGAATATGTGGCATAGCCAGGATGAGTTCATGCGGCTACAGCAAATTCATGCGTTGACATAAAAAAAAGTTCAAGTATCCTTCATGCGTTTTTTTTCAGTGACTTTGGTGATTACCGTATTTATCGGCGTATAACACGTGCCGGCGTATAACACGCACCCCAAGTTTAGGAGGGAATTTTAAGGAAAAAAACTTTTAGGAGGGAAATTCAAGGAAAAAAAACTTACATTTAAATGCAGCATGCAGCCTTGCCCAGTGTCCATCTGCAGCCTTGCCCAGTGTCCATCTGCAGCCTTGCCCAGTGCCTTTGCAATCTTGTCAGTCTCGGCGTTTTTCTTTTTATTTGGCGCCGATTTCTGTGGAGAGGAGCGAGCGGGGCCGAGTGTACTTCGGCTAGACTCGGCTCCTCTCGCAGTCCCGCCCATCTCCACTGACTGCGCCACTGACAGAGAAAGCCGAGTGTACTTCGGCTAGACTCGGCTCTGCTCACAGTCAGGGGCAGGACTGCGAGAGGAGCCGAGACTAGCCGAGGTACACTCGGCTTTCTCTATGTCAGCGGCGCAGTCAGAGATGGGCGGGACTGCGAGAGGAGCCGAGTAAAGCCGAGTGTACTTCGGCTTCAGCTCCGCTCGCTCCTCTCGCTCGTTTCAGCAGGGGAATTCGACGGAGTATCGGCGTATAACACGCACCCAGGATTTTCCCCTGATTTTAAGGGGAAAAAAGTGCGTGTTATACGCCGATAAATACGGTATATATTGCCAATAGGAATCCTCCAGCTTGCAGGTAAGAGGTGACTTTTGGTGCTCCCCCCTCATATGGGTCCCCACTCACCAGATTGACGTACCCCTGCAGGGGTCACAGGCTCATCGGGTATCCCCAGCAATTTATCCTCCGCTCCTTATGTTGTTCCACTTCTGCTTACTCCTCCTCCACCAATCAGATCCCCAGAAATGAACCACAGAACAGGGCTTCCATAGCGTAAAATCGCTTATTTATTTATTAAAAATAGTAAAAAATTCCAAACTTAAATAAAATAAATTTAAAAATAAGGCCTGCTGACCTTCCTAGATTCACTCCCTTCTGGTTGTAATTACCGCCAGGTGCCAAGTGAAATCTAACCGCAAACCGTATACCAATGTCAGACAAGTCCCATGGAAGTCACGCCAGCCTGTAGTGTCAGCCTGAGCTTCGGCGTGCGTTCCACCGCTCGAGCCTCGCTAACCAGACGTGACGTGTCTGGATGGTCACATGACGCGTTTCGACGTATGGTCGTTGTCAAAGGTGGTGAACAAGCGGAGCTTACTCTTTTGGGTGGAGCTCAGTTATAAAAATTGTGCATGCATGCATGCATACATTCATATCTGTGCTACCTTTTGCATTATCCATATTTCATATTGTCCATATGCCATTTTGCCTAGTGTGTTCTTCAGCATTGGTAGGAGGTAATGAAGGGGTGCTCTCATGTGAACCAAGTAACAGGAAATTCTCTGTTGGAACTTTTTTTTTTATATATTTTGTCAGGAACAGGCCATGTTATGTGGCAGTTCTTTCCCCACCCAATCCTCTCTCTACCTGACTTATTTTCTTAAGCCAAAAATGCAGCCGTCAACAAATTAAAATGGAGAACACCGGACAGAGCTGAGAGGAGCCACATTGTTTTGTGCAACAATTGTCTCTGCCCCCTATGCAAATGCAACTGAGCAGGCATGCATTATTTGTAACTTTAATTTTCAGACCGTTTGCAAAAAAAATAAAATTCTGTCTAAGGCTTTATTTGGTACAGTTTTTTTCAATGAAACCTAGATGTCCAGACCAAATTTAGCATAATCAGTATGCGCTGGTTAATTTTCACTTACACGGGTACTCCGTTTTCTGCCTAAGGCCCCTTTTCACACGGGGGTGATTCCGCACCGATCAGCAGGGCATCTGTGAGCGAATTCCCTGCTGATTAGAGCAGCGTGGGCAGGGGACACATACATGTTCGCTTAGCATAGGCAGAACAGACACGAGAAGAACCCACTTTTCTCTATGGATGGGCAGGAGTGAACAGACTCCGCTGTCGGTTTTATACCCAGCTACCTATGATCCACTCCCCTTTAAGAGGTAGTAAACCGCATAAAAAAAAAAAAGGTTTAGGTCATAATGTGCTAGTGTGCATCGCATAGGATTTAATTAAAAGATAAATTCACCTTTCCGAACATTGCATGTTTCCCCCCGTGGTTATCTCCCCCGCACCAGCTGTCACAATTAAAAAAGAGCGCAGCCATGCGGGGCTGCATCATTCATTCACAGATCCTTGTGAACCAATAAACTAATATCTTTTGTGGCTGACGGCTTGTAGTATTCAATGAACTACCAGGGTGACGTTGAGCGCTCTAGTAGTTCATTGAGCTTCCTGTCATTCAGTGACTGCCTGCCCGTATCAGAGGTACAGGCAGACAGCTACAGACCATCTGCAGGAGCCTGGCATTACATCCATGATCTGCTGATCGTGGGTGCAAGGCTTTACAGACTCCTAAAAAAAAAAAAATTTAATTGCATTTATTTATTATTATTTATTTTTTTGTAAAGGTGAACCTATCCTTTAAATAAAGCAATTTTCCCCAAAGCTCAGCACACACGTTAAAATCTGATGTACAATTTTTTTCTTTAGATCCACCAAAAAGTAGGTAGTTAAAAGACCTGCTCGACTGGATACAAACTGATTGGACAGTTTAGTTCGGTCCTCATATTACAAAGTTTTGTTAGCTCCTAAGGTTGATTGTACAGACAGATTTTAACATGTATGGCGATCCACTATATGGATTGCTCATCTCCAAGTGCTGCTCCTCCCCTTCCCATTGATGCAAGCATCCACATTTTTCCTTTTTCATGGGCTCGATATTTATTTATACCTAGAATCTATGTAAGAAATGTCTGTACAGGAAGTAACAAATGTGTGGACTGCTAGGGCGTCTTTTTCAGGTTTTAATCTGGTGCACTTTTTTAGCTTCTGCCAGTGTGAACGTTGGACAGCTAGAACATCAACTCATCCTTAGTGTCGATCCCTGGAGAATACGTCAGATTCTGATTGAACTGTATGGCATGACCTCTGACAACCAGTTCTGGACTGTGTCTAGCAAGGTACAGTACATACAAGAAGTAACGGCTTCACAGACATGTACTCCTGGGCAGTTGTTCTTTGTAGTAGTGAATCCATTTATGTGTTTTTTGTTATCATTTTCCCCTTTTTATAAATTTGCATGCATGTTCCTGAAAATACAATTTTTTTCTTTTCATTTTAGTGGGAAGTGCCAACCGTATATGGCGGAATAATCCTGGGAATTAAAGATAACCTGACAAGAGACCTTGTCTATATACTGCTGGCCAAAGGCTTACACTGCAGTGCAATTAAGGTAAATTGCTCTGCTTATTGGTGTGCATGTTTTATACAATGGAATAATGATAAATAATACCTCTGTGCAAAAGAAGTCTAAAGTGTAAGCAATATAGCTTTAGTACTAATAGGTGTTAAAAAAATTAAAGATGCTGTTGCTGCAAACACCAAACTGTGTTCTCATCAGGGATGACATTTTTATACAGTTGTGCTCATAAGTTTACATACCTTGGCAGAGTTTATGATTTCTTGGCCATTTTTCAGAGAATATGAATGATAACAAACTTCTTTCACTCATGGTTAGTGTTTGGCTGAAGCCATTTATTATCAATCAACCGTGTTTACTCTTTTTAAATCATAATGACAACAGAATCTACCCAAATGACCCTGATCAAAAGTTTACACTACTGTGTATTGCCCCCTTTAATATCAATGACAGGCAGCTGGGGTTAGATACTGATGACTCTATACAGCCTATACCTGTGCTAGTGTTCCTGTCTCGAATAGGGACTTACCCTCTTCTGAGTAAATGAACATATTCCAGAGAGTCCACATTTGTTTTGTATGTCTCATGCCTGTCAGTCGCAGTGAGTATCGAATCCTCCATCCTGTTCAAGTCTTCCACCTTCCTCAGCCATAACGCTGTGGTCGGTGGACTCTGCTGTTTCCGGAGCAAGGGAATGCAGGATTTCGCTGCATTCAGTAGTGACGTAATATGGACTTTTTGTAGGTTTTGGTCGACATAGTGGACACGTGTAGCAGAAAAAATGCTGGGTCGTTTGGGATCACAAAGTCAGTAAATGTTTGGGATATGGTGCGGACTGCCGTCCAAAAAGCTGTCAATTTGGGACATGTCCAAAATATGTGTAGAATCGTTCCCCTATATGTACCACATCGCCAGCAGTGCTCTGGTGTGTCGGGGAAGATAGTGTGAAGTCGGCTGGGTGTCCTGTACCACCTCGTTAACACCTTTTTATAGTTGGTCTCCTGAACCTTAGTGCACAGTGAGGACTTAAGGGAGAGGTGTATCATGTTTTGGATTTGTGGTATCGTAAATGTGCCGTGCAAGTCCGTCCCCCATTTCAGTATGCAGGCAAGTTCTGGCTGCTTCTTTGGGGTGTTCAGTAGTGCATATGTTTTGGAGAAAACTTGGGGCAGTGGTTCCGTTCTGGAGCAATACTCCTCAAATGTGGTTAGTGGTCTAGCATATGCCTGAGGGTCCTGTATAGTCTGGAGGAAATGGTGTATCTGTGCTGCGTTCCAGAATGTGAGTCGATGAAGACCCGTGGAATCCATCAGCTCCAGTGGAACCAATTGTAACCACAATTGCCTTCAGAAGTCACCTAATTAATAAATATAGTCCACCTGTGTGTAATTTTAATCTCAGTATAAATACAGCTGTTCTGTGAAGCCCTCAGGTTTGTTAGAAAACCTTAGTGAACAAACCGCATCATGAAGGCCAAGAAACACACCAGACAGGTCAGGGATAAAGTTGTGGAGAAGTTTAAAGCAGGGTTAGGTTATAAAAAAATATCCCAAGCTTTGAGCATCTCACTGAGCACTGTTCAATCCATCTGAAAATGGAAAGAGTATGACACAACTGCAAACCTACCAAGACATGGCCGTCCACCTAAACTGACAGACAGGGCAAGGAGAGCACTAATCAGAGAACCAGCCAAGAGGTCCGTGGTAACTCTGGGGGAGCTGCAGAGAGCCACAGCTCAGGTGGGAGAATCTGTCCACAGAACAACTATTAGTCGTGCAATCCACATATCTGGCCTTTTATGGAAGAGTGTCAAGAAGAAAGCCATTGTTGAAAGAAAGCCTTAAAAAGTCCCGTTTGCAGTTTGTGAGAAGCCATGTGAGGGACACAGCAAACATGTGGAACAAGGTGCACTGGTCAGATGAGACCCAAATAGATTAATTTGGCCTAAAAGCAAAACGCTATGTGTGGCGGAAAACTAACACTGCACATCGCCCTGAACACACAATCCCCACTGTGAAATGTGGTGGTGGCAGCATCATGTTGTTGGGATGTTTTCTTTCTCGTACATCACGGGACACAGAGCGACATAGTCATTACTAATGGGTTATATAGTTACCGTCAGGTGCTGGCACTGGCAACTTCCAAAACCGGAAGTACCCCCCCCTATATAAGCCCCTCCCATCCGGGAGCACCTCAGTTTTTTGCCAGTGTCTAAGGTGTTGGCCAAGAAGAAACATGTGTTTTTCACTGAGCTTGCGTACAGGTTCTTTTGGGCCTCAGTAAGCTATTCCGGATCCGACCAAAAAAGCTTCATAGCTAAACGGTCGGTACCCGGGCCTTGCAGAGAAGAGCAAGGTTTTGCCTGTAATGCTTCTCTTAGGAGAGCTGGACCCTGGGATCCAGAGCTCTGGTCATACCCACGACCAAGATGTTTTCTGTGCAGGGTGCTATACAGGTCCAGGGGAGTGGAATCCTTGGGAACCCGGTCCCTGAAGGTTTGATTACAATGCCTGCCGTGATAGGTGAAGTTTGGGCTTTTGTGGACCAAACAAAGTCCTGCGGCGGGGAACAGGTAAGTGGGGGCCCCCAGGAACTTGGTTCTATTGGGGGACCCCCAAGCCTAATTTGTCTTTCTGTCTGTTACCTAACGGTATTCCCGCTAATATCTGTGCATGCCTGTAACTACTAAAAAAATGTAATAATTTTTAATGGTGGTCAAGAAAAAAAAAAAAAAAAAGAATTTTTTTATATATGTTTAGTATATTAAACTGCGGTACCTGTGTTTGTCCACTAGAGGCCGCTGTGGAATGTTTTTCTTGTCATATGGACTAGTTTCTTCTCAGAGAGCAAAGTCCAGGCAGCTGGTGAGTTCTCCTACAGGAAACTGTTTCCTCTGCCATGTTGCAGTGTTCGTCTATCCCCCGGCCTGCGGCAAAGGGGGCCCTGGCTCCTGTCCCTGGTTTCCATGTTTGAAAATTAGCGCCGAGGCGCACGTGGCCGCGCGCGTGCGCGTGCACGCACCTCTATATATAGAGGTGGCCGGAAAAAGGGGCGGGGCCTGGGGGATGACGCTCTGTGCGCGCCGCAGCGCTTCTGCGCATGTGCGGGCGTCCCAGCAGGTTTTTAAAAAGCCACATTATTGCAGTAAGCTGGCTATGAAGTACAGAGACAGAGCTGGCAACATTTAAAGGCATACAGCAAGCGGTTGATACAGGCATCCCCTAGAAAGGCACATTAGTAGACACCAACTGTGATATAGCAGCAATTGTGCTAGACTATTCTCAGTAAAAGTGGTGTATTACGGCTGGAATACCTCAGCTTTAGGCTTAGGAATATGCCGTCCAGTAGCTCCGGAACTGAATCTTCCAGGAAGCGAAGGGGGTCTCATCGGGCTCTGAGGATCTTGGGCATACTCCTGCTGCACCAGTCTCCCCTGAAGTTCAGAGGTAAGTGACCGTAGAGACCCCGCAGGGGTACTTGGTACTGTGGCTGTCCTCAGTCACCTGCTCCTGTGTATGTAACAGAGGAGGTTTTTTCCTCAGCTCTGGGAGGATTAGAGAGAGATTGTCAAAATTTATCGCTGCCTCCCTGTCAGGGAAAGCACGCCCGATCTCCGTCTCCTCCTTCAGAGTGCCTGTTAGCAGAGCAACAGTCCCATACAGGGATCGACCTGCCTGAAGGGGATCAGGATAAGGTTGATTCTGTTATAGAGGAATCAACAGTGGGGGAACCTTTTCTCAGCATCTCAAGCTGAAAGATTATGGGTTCAGTCTCTGACTAACATGGTCCGATCAGCATTTAAAAATGCACCTTGCGGAACCATCAACCACTACTGTATCCTCGTTGGGGTCGCTAGAAGCCCCCAGACTGTTTGTTCTTTTCCACTTCACCCTTTACTGAAAGGGCTCATTTACCAGGATTGGGAACGTCCTGAGAAAATATTTATTCCCCCAAGAGATTTCCGGTGGTCTATCCCATGGAGGATAAGTTCATCAAAAAAAAAAAAAAATGGAAGGTCCCTACAGTGGACGCAGCCATCTCTTGTATGTATAAATCACTGACATGTCCAGTGGATAATGTCCAAATGTTCAAGAACCCAATAGATAAAAGATTGGAGTCCTTATGAAAATCTGCTTGGTGATACAACCAGCAGTAGCAGCTATTGGGGTCTGCTAAGCAGTGAAGGATCAGTTGAAACAGGTCTTGAGGGACTTGACAGATCAGCAGGCTTTGCCCTAGCTGATCTACCTAGAGCCTTAGATAGTACATATGCGTAGGCTCCTATGGCTCAGAAACTGGTCTGCTGAAGCTCCCTGTAAAGAATGGCTGGTTAGCGTCCCATTTCATGGTGAACGCTTATTCAGGGAAAACCTGGACAAATATATCCAGAAAATTTCCAGCGGTAAAAATACGCTCTTGCCGGTTAAAAGCAGAGTTAGAGGTCCCTCTTTAAGGGGCCTGCTTCTCCAGTCCCTGGGGCGGCTGTGTAACAGTTCCGACGGCCTCCTCGGTCAAATCCCGGGGGTAAAAAACAGGGACAGTAGCAGGGTAATGAGAAACCCTGGGTCAGGGGAGGTACAAAACCTCCCCCAAAGTTAAATTCATTGAAGCCCCCACTCAGTCGGGTGGGGGGAGGACTCCAGTTGTTCGCAAAGAGACCTGGCGGGACACGATCAAGACAGATAGGTGCTCTCCGCAGTAGGTTTGGGATACAGTTTGGAGTTAAAAGACTCTCCTCCTTCCCATTTTTGAGGTCAAACGTGCCAAGGGATCCCCGGAAGAGAGAGTCCCTCCTGTTGGCACTAGAACAACTATTGCTCCAAGGAGTAATTATGGAGGTTCCCCTGGAAGAATGAGGGTTCGGGTTTTACTCAAACCTCTTTACAGTCCCGAAGCAAACGCGGACGGGAGGCCCATATTAATTCAAAAAGGGCTATACAAATTCCTGTATATCAGGACTTTCCGATGGAGTCGATCCGATCGGTGGCCACTGCCCTACAAGGGGAGGATTGGTTAGCCACGATCGACATCAAAGATGCTTATTTGCACATTCCCATCTTTCCAGTCCACCAAAAATTTCTACGCTTTGCAGTAGAAGGGCGCCATTTTCAGTTCAGAGCCTTACCCTTCGGTCTGGCCACAGCACCAAGAGTGTTCACAAAAATTCTGGCCCCATTATTGGCCAATCTAAGAACACGAGGTGTAACGATAATGGCATATCTAGACGACTTGTTGCTGATAGACCACTCAGTGGAAAAACTAGAAGTGGTTGTTCACGAGACAATCAAGTATCTGGAATATCACGGTTGGATTATCAACCGAGACAAGTCAGCCCTAAAACCAGTCAAAAGTCTGGAATACTTGGGGCTAAGGCTGGATTCAGACCAGAGAAAAATTTTCTTGTCTCGAGAAAAGGGGTCGTCTTTGAGAGATTTGATCCACTTAGTGGGTTCAAAAAGACAGCCATCCATACGCCTGTGCATGAGGCTGCTGGGAAAAATGGTGGCATCATTCGAAGCAGTACCCTACGGTCAATTCCATTCAAGGAAGTTGCAAAGGGCCATGCTGTCAGCCTGGAACAAAAAAAGTTCAGGCTCTGGACGTACCAATGTCCTTGTCCCCTTCCGTTCGCAGAAGCCTCCGTTGGTGGTTGGTTCCCCGGAATCTGGAAAGAGGGAAATCCTTCAGTCCGATTTCTTGGAAGGTGGTCACTACAGATGCCAGCCTTTTAGGCTGGGGAGCAGTACTGGAGCAATGGTCTCTCCAGGGCAGATGGTCGGATGCGGAAAAGGCCCTGCCCATCAATCTCTTAGAGATACGAGCAGCCCGGTATGCCCTAGTAGCATGGACATCCAAACTCCAAGGGTCCCCTGTCAGAGTTCAGTCAGACAATGCCACAGCAGTGGCATATATCAATCGTCAGGGGGGCACCAAGAGTCGTGCAGCCCAAAGGGAAGTAAATTACATCCTGAGATGGGCAGAAAGATATGTCCCAGCCATATCTGCGGTATTCATTCCAGGGGTGGAGAATTGGAAGGCGGACTTTCTAAGTCGCCAACAATTATGCCCAGGGGAATGGTCCCTTCATCCCGAGGTTTTCCGGACAATATGTCAGCGGTGGGGAACACCGGATGTAGATCTGCTAGCATCCAGGTTCAACACGAAAGTGGACAGGTTTGTCTCTTGGACAAGGGATCCCCTAGCGTGCGGCTCGGATGCCCTAGTGTTCCCTTGGGATCAGTTCAAGCTGATATATGCATTCCCACCGCCACAATTGTTACCTCGATTACTCCGCAGAATCAGGGTAGAAAAGAAACCAGTGATTCTGGTGGCTCCAGCGTGGCCCCGAAGAGCATGGTACGCGGAGATTGTAAAAATGTCTGTGGGGAGTCCTTGGACCCTCCCACATCGTCCGGACCTGCTTTCGCAGGGACCGATATACCACCCTTCCTTACCAGCCCTAGGTTTGACGGCCTGGCTATTGAAGCCCACATTCTAAAAAGGAGAGGGCTCTCTAATTCTGTGGTATCTACCATGATCAATGCCAGGAAGCCGGTATCCAGGCAGATCTACTATAGAATCTGGAAGGCGTACATCGCCTGGTGTGAAGCCAAGAAATGGCATCCACGTAAGTACGTAATAGGTAGGAGTCTGGACTCCCTACAATGGGCTGTAGATAGGAAGCTTGCCTTGAGTACTATCAAGGGTCAGATTTCGGCCTTGTCAATATTTTTTCAAAGGCCCTTGGCTTCGCATTCACTAGTCAAAGCCTTTATACAAGGAGTGATGCGTATTAGTCCTCCGGTTAATATTCCCATATGTCCATGGGATCTAAACTTGGTTCTGTCGGTTCTACAGAAACAACCATTTGAACCATTACAGCATATTTCCTTGGTGCTTCTCACCAGGAAATTGATTTTTCTAGTAGCCATTTGTTCGGCTAAAAGAGTATCGGAATTAGCAGCTATGTCCTGTAAGGAGCCATATCTGGTTATCCATAAGGACAGAGTAGTGTTACGTCCTCATCCAGCCTTTCTTCCTAAGGTGGTATTGAGTTTTCATTTGAACCAAGATGTGGTTCTTCCTTCTTTTTTCCCCAAGCCTACTTCGGTAGAGGAAAAGTTATTGCATTCTTTGGATGTAGTAAGAGCAGTTAAAGCTTATCTAAAAGCCACTGCTCAGATTCGCAGAACGGATACTTTGTTTTATTCTGCCGGAAGGCCCCAGAAAGGGTCAGGCAGCGTCAAAATCTACTTTAGCCAAGTGGATTCGACAGGTCATAATACAAGCCTATAGCTTGAGAAGTAGACCGCCTCCGTTCAAAGTTAGGGCGCACTCCACGAGAGCAGTTGGAACTTCATGGGCAGTGCATCACCAGGCCTCCCTGGCTCAAGTCTGTAAGGCCGCAACATGGTCTTCAGTACACACGTTTACTAGGTTCTACCAGGTGGACGTTAGAAGTCAGGAGGATGTCGCCTTTGGGCGCAGTGTGTTGCAGGCCGCAAAAGATCCTCATGTCTGATAGCGCTCAGCTTATATATGGTGTATCCCCCCCCCTCATTTGGCATTGCTTTAGGACATCCCATTAGTAATGACTATGTCGCTCTGTGTCCCGTGATGTACGAGAAAGAAAATAGGATTTTTATAACAGCTTACCTGTAAAATCCTTTTCTTGGAGTACATCACGGGACACAGAGCTCCCGCCCCTCTTTGGGGACACTTATTGCTTTGCTACAAAACTGAGGTGCTCCCGGATGGGAGGGGCTTATATAGGGGAGGGTACTTCCGGTTTTGGAAGTTGCCAGTGCCAGCACCTGACGGTAACTATATAACCCATTAGTAATGACTATGTCGCTCTGTGTCCCGTGATGTACTCCAAGAAAAGGATTTTACAGGTAAGCTGTTATAAAAATCCTATTTTTCTTCAGCAGGGACAGGGAAGCTGGTCAGAGTTAATAGGAAGGTGGATGGAGCCAAATACAGGGCAATCTTGGAAGAAAACCTGTTAGAGTCTGCAAAAGACTTGAGACTGGAGCGCAGGTTCACCTTCCAGCAGGACAATGACCCTAAACATACAGCCAGAACTACAATGGAATGGTTTAGATCAAAGCATATTCATGTGTTAGAATGGCCCAGTCAAAGTCCAGACCCAAGTCCAATTGAGAATCTGTGGCAAGACTTGAAAATTGCTATTCACAGACGCTCTCCATCCAATTTGACAGAGCTGGAGCTATTTTGCAAAAAAGAATGGGCAAAAATGTCACTCTCCTAGATGTGCAAAGCTGGTAGAGACATCACCAAAAAGACTTGCAGCTGTAATTGCAGCGAAAGGCGGTTCTACAAAGTATTGACTCAGAGGGGGCTGAATACAAATGCACGCCACACTTTTCACATATTTATTTGTAAAAAAAATTGTAGACCATTTATCATTTTTCCTTCCATTTCACAATTCTGTGCCACTTTGTGTTGGTCTATCACATAAAATCCCAATAAAATACATTTTGTTTTTGGTTGTAACATTACATAATGTGGAAAATTTCAAGGGGGTATGAATAGTTTTTCAAGTCACTGTATGTGTAATGAGTAATAGGTGAATAGCAGAAATAGGAACTTGAAATGTCTTTTTAGCTTCCTGGGCTGATATATATAGATATTTAGGTCTCTGTAAAATGTTCCCTGAGCTGTGCAAAGGTGCACACATACTGTGATGGGGTCATTTGTCTTATTATTCATTAGAAGATATAGGCTATTGGTGGATATTCTTGACTCTATAGACCAGACTAGGCCTGCAGTGTCTTCCTATTAGAGGTACATAGATGTTTAGTATCTTCCCATTACACAGGGTATACACCAAAGACCTGAAATCATGTGTCAGTCAGTTCTCATGTAGGCAGCACATGTGGGGTCTTCCCCCAGTGAAATCTACAAGACAGGAGTTTTATGGTGGATCTAGAAATCTTATTATTTTTACCCCAAAAAACCCACATTCAGCAAAAATATATCTCTCTAAAATAATTAGAACAAAAAATGTTTAACAAGACCCTGTCACCAGAGCATTTCAACAAAAATCTTCACATTGGATTACATGTCAGTGATGTTTTTTATGCATGTAAAAGCCTCCCTTGTGTAGACACCCTCCCTTCCTCTTCACTTCTTCCCCATATTAAGAGTTATGTAGGGAGGGAAGGAGGAGCTGGTCCAGCACAGTCATTTAGACACTCCCAGAATAGGAGAGGGCTTTGACGTGGTGGGGGGGCATGGTGTTAGTACAGTTTTCTAGTAACTTCAAAGACACATTGCAAGTGAATAAAAAATGATTGGTTTGGAACAAGATCTCCTTAATTCAGAAGCAGGAGTTATTCGTTAACCGAAACCTTTTAACGGGACTATACTAAAATGGCCACCTGAAGTATGTGATTTTATATCGGAAATCGGTGGGTTTTATTTCTGGGGGTTAATTTACTAAAACAGACGAGTGCAAAATCTGGTGCAACTCTGCATAGAGACCAATCGGCTTCCAGTTTTTTTTTTTTTTTTTTTGTCAAAGTTTAATTGAACAAGCTGAAGTTAGAAGCTGATTGGCTACCATGCACAGCTACACCAGATTTTGTACTCTCCAGTATTAATAAATCCACCCCATTGTCTTGTTTTGCTCACTTTTTTTTTTTTTTTTTTATTCACCACAGCCTTTTAGTTCGCCAGTCTAGATGACTTTTCCAAAGCAGTCTGTCAGGTTCATTTGACTTGTTTGTGTATTTCACAGGACTTTCCTCGCGCTAAGCAGCTGCTCACTTCCTGTCTAGAGCTGGTGACAGAATTCTCTCCCAAGCTGCGCCAGGTTATGCTCAATGAGATGCTGCTATTGGATATTTACACCTATGAGGCTGGAGGTGGAGTCTCTGCTGATCGGCCTCCAACAGAACTTGTCAGCAGAGTACGAGGCTACCTGGAAATGAGGATTCCTGGTGAGACTTATTCTTCCTACAGATTGAACTATCCTTTTAATGCACACCTAAGCTACACACCCTTAAGCTGGCTATATACACTGATCAAAGTTTGGCCCGTTCAGCAGGCACCAGCTCACTTTCAATCAGAAGTCGACCATTTTATTCGCTTCTGTCAAAGGGACATTTTTAGATTTTTTTTTTTTCCACTGGCACGTTTTTTTGGATGGAGAACTCTGCTATTTTTTTTTCCAAGCCTGCATTGAGCCGTGTATGCTTAAATTCCAGCCAAAGCAGCAGCTGTCAGAATGCAGTCGTCGTCGTCGGGGGGGGGGGGGGGAATTCAACAATTCACGCTGTTTAATTGTAAAGGCTAATTTTTTGTTTTTTTAAATAATAAACATGTCATACGTACCTGCTCTGTGCAATCGTTTTGCACAGAGCAGCTCTGATCCTCTTCTCTGAGCCCCCGTCGGCACTTATAGCCCCTTCCCCTTGCTAAGTGCCCCCATAGCAAGCCGCTTGCTCTGGTGGCACTTGTGCTTGCTTTCTCCCAAGCCAGTTCTGACTGTCTATTGGACACACAGAGTGCAGCTTGGCCCCGCCCCCTGCTCCCACTTCACTGGCTGTGATTGACAGCAGTGGGAGCCAATGATTTCCACTGCTGTGTCTTAGTCAATGAGGAGAAGGAGACCCAGAAGAGCCGCTGCTCTTGTGCACATCGCTATATTGAATGGATAGCCTAATAATTTTACTTCATATGAGTGAAGGTAATGGTGTAAAGAAGATGTAGACACTGCAGACAGGTGTATGCAATTTTGTTTTTCTGGATTAATGAACCATGAGATAAATACCCTAAAGCTTCTCATCACCAAAACCTTCTGTCTACACTTTCTAGTCTTTCTTTACAGCATCGTTCACATTTAGAATGGTGTATTTTGGGGTACAGTACACTAGGCAAAATAATTATTTGATCCCCTGCAGATTTTGTAAGTTTGCCCACTTACAGAGAAATGAAGGGTCTATAATTGCTATCATAGGTGTATTTTAAATGCTAGAGACAGAATATCAACCAAAAATCCACATGATACAAATGTTCTAAATTGAGGTTGCAGTTCATTGAGTAAATTTTAAGTATTTGATCCCCTACCAAAGAACAATAATTCTGTCTCTTACAGACTGGCTACAGTATGTACTCATGTGGTACACAGATTAATCCTGTCAATTTAAGAAGGTGCTCCTAACAACAACTCCATTATGTGTAGAAAAGACACCTGTCCAGTGTCTTTCTTCCATTTAAACCTCACCATCATGGGCAAAACCAAAGAGTTGTCAAAAGAAGTCATGGACAAGATTGTAGACCTGCCTGAGGCTGGAATAGGCTACAAGACCATCAGCAAGAAAATTGGTGAGAAGGAGACAACTGTTGGAGCGATTATTCGCAAATGGAAGAAATACAGAATAACCATCAATCGCCCTCGGTCTGGAGCTCCATGCAAGATTTCCCCTCATGGGGTAAGGATGATCATGAGAAAAGTGAGGGATCAGCCCAGAACTACACGGGAGGAGCTTGTAAATGATCTCAAGGCAGTTGGGACAACAGTCACCAAACAAACGTTGGTAACACAATACGCCGCCATGGATTGAAATACTGCAGCGCCTGCAAGGTTCTTCTCAAAAAGTCACACGTACAGACCCATCTGAAGTTTGCCAATCAACATCTAAGTGATTCAGAGAAGGATTGGGAAAAAGTGCTGTGGTCAGATGAGACCAAAATTGAGCTCTTTGCCATTAACTCGACTCGCCGTGTTTGGAGGAAGAAAAATGCTGACTTTGACCCAGAGCACGGAGGTGTAAACCTTATGCTTTGGGGTTGTTTCTCTGTTAAAGGTACAGGTCGACTTGGCCTCATTGAGGGGCCATTGGACGGGGCCATGTATTGTAAAATCTTGGATGAGAACCTTCTTCCCTCAGCCAGAACACTGAAGATCGTGGATGGGTTTTCCAGCATGACAATGACCCAAAACATACCACCAAGGCAACAAAGGTGTGGCTCAAGAAGAAGCATGTTAAGGTCTATTAGTGGCCTAGCCAGTCTCCAGACCTTAATCCTATAGAAAATGTATGGAGGGAGCTGAAACTTTGATTTGCCAAGCGACGTTAAGGATTTAGAGAAGATATGTAAAGAGTGGACCAAAATCCCTCCTGAGATGTGTATAAACCTGGTCACCAATTACAAGTAACTTCTTACCTCTGTGCTTGTCATCAAGTACGAAGTCATGTTTTGCTTGGGGATCAAATACTAGTTTTACTCGCAGAACTGTAACTCCATTTATAACATTTGTATTGTGTTTTTTCTGGATTTTTGGTTGATCTTCTGTCTGTATCATTAAAAATACATCTATGTTAAACATTATAGACGCTTCATTTCTTTGTAAGTGGGCAAACTTACAAAATCTGCAGGGGATCAAATAATAATTTTCCCCACTGTATGTGTCCTATGTATTGGGTATTAGTGAAAGATAATGTGTTTTCTTATTGGCTATACCACGCTACTAGACACCAACTCCTTTTTTTCTGCTTAGTACAGGGGGTCCCCGACTTACGAACGCCCGACTTACGAACAACTCCTACTTACGAACTGGACGCTGCGGGGACTATCTGCCGTTCTGCACATGCGCGGCCAGACAGAACCTCGGAAAACATGGGAAAATGTCAGAAATGTTCGCAATTGCTGTTCTGCGCATGTGCGGCCATTCGACAAAACATCGGGAAATGTTCGTAATTGCCGTTCTGCGCATGGCGGCCCGACTTGCGAACATTTCCGACTTAAGAACAAAGCGAAAGTCCCTAACGCGTTCGTAAGTGGGGGACCCCCTGTATCCAGTGGGCGGTAGACAACTGTGACCTTTCTTGCTGGAAATCGAAGATTTTTTTTATTTTTTCTTAATTTATTCTTACTTTTATTTTATGTCATAACAGATCACCTTGTTTACTCTTGCTCCCACACCCAATTATGCTGTACGTCTTCTCTCTACAGACATTCCCCTCCGACAAGTTGTGTCAGAAGAGTGTGTAGCTTTCCTGCTTAACTGGAGAGAAAATGAGTACTTGACATTACAGGCACCTGCCTCCTTAGGGCAAAACAATCCTTTTGTGAAGGTAATATTTTTCCCCAGATTCAAGCTGCTTTTCTGTCTCTCAGCACATGACCATAGAAATACAAATTCCTCTGTCTTGGCAATCTGTTATTTCTCTCTTACAGGAAGCAATGCTAGTTTCAGGGCAGCTATATTAGTGTGATGCAGAGGTGTCCCTGCACCAAAACTAGCACCACTTCCAATTCATGGCAGCTTCCAGAACTAGCTGAGCGATTCAGCTGTGATTGGAAACATTTGTCTGGACAGTTCATTAAATCTGATAAAATAGGATTTTTATAACAGCTTACCTGTAAAATCCTTTTCTTGGAGTACATCACGGGACACAGAGCGACATAGTCATTACTAATGGGTTATATAGATACCTTCAGGTGCTGGCACTGGCAACTTCCAAAACCGGAAGTACCCTCCCCTATATAAGCCCCTCCCATCCGGGAGCACCTCAGTTTTGTAGCAAAGCAATAAGTGTCCCCAAAAGAGGGGTGGGAGCTCTGTGTCCCGTGATGTACTCCAAGAAAAGGATTTTACAGGTAAGCTGTTATAAAAATCCTATTTTCTTTCTCGTACATCACGGGACACAGAGCGACATAGTCATTACTAATGGGATGTCCTAAAGCAATGCCCAACGAGGGGGGGGGATACACCATACATAAGCTGAGCGCTATCAGACATGAGGATCTTTTGCGGCCTGCAACACACTGCGCCCAAAGGCGACATCCTCCTGACTTCTAACGTCCACCTGGTAGAACCTAGTAAACGTGTGAACTGAAGACCATGTTGCGGCCTTACAGATTTGAGCCAGGGAGGCCTGGTGATGTGCTGCCCATGAAGTTCCAACTGCTCTCGTGGAGTGCGCTCTAACTTTGAACGGAGGCGGTCTCCTTCTTAAGCCATAGGCTTGCATAATGACCTGTTGAATCCACTTGGCTAAAGTAGATTTTGACGCTGCCTGACCCTTTCTGGGGCCTTCCGGCAGAATAAACAAAGTATCCGTTCTGCGAATCTGAGCAGTGGCTTTTAGATAAGCTTTAACTGCTCTTACTACATCCAAAGAATGCAATAACTTTTCCTCTACCGAACTAGGTTTGGGGAAAACAGAAGGAAGAACCACATCTTGGTTCAAATGAAACCTTGATACCACCTTAGGAAGAAAGGCTGGATGAGGACGTAACACTACTCTGTCCTTATGGATAACCAGATATGGCTCTTTACAGGACATAGCTGCTAATTCCGACACTCTTTTAGCCGAACAAATGGCTACTAGAAAAAACAATTTCCTGGTGAGAAGAACCAAGGAACTATGCTGTAATGGTTCAAATGGTTGTTTCTGTAGAACCGACAGAACCAGGTTTAGATCCCATGGACATATGGGAATATTAACCGGAGGACTAATACGCATCACTCCTTATCTAAAGGCTTTGACTAGTGAATGCGAAGCCAAGGGCCTTTGAAAAAATATTGACAAGGCCGAAAACTGACCTTTGATAGTACTCAAGGCAAGCTTCCTATCTACAGCCCACTGTAGGAAGTCCAGACTCCTACCTATTACGTACTTATGTGGATGCCATTTCTTGGCCTCACACCAGGCGATGTACGCCTTCCAGATTCTATAGTAGATCTGCCTGGATACCGGCTTCCTGGCATTGATCATGGTAGATACCACAGCATTAGAGAGCCCTCTCTTTTTTAGAATGTGGGCTTCAATAGCCAGGCCGTCAAACCTAGGGCTGGTAAGGAAGGGTGGTATATCGGTCCTTGCGAAAGCAGGTCCGGACGATGTGGGAGGGTCCAAGGACTCCCCACAGACATTTTTACAATCTCCGCGTACCATGCTCTTCGGGGCCACGCTGGAGCCACCAGAATCACTGGTTTCTTTTCTACCCTGATTCTGCGGAGTAATCGAGGTAACAATTGTGGCGGTGGGAATGCATATATCAGCTTGAACTGATCCCAAGGGAACACTAGGGCATCCGAGCCGCAAGCTAGGGGATCCCTTGTCCAAGAGACAAACCTGTCCACTTTTGTGTTGAATCTGGATGCTAGCAGATCTACATCCGGTGTTCCCCACCGCTGACATATTGTCCGGAAAACCTCGGGATGAAGGGACCATTCCCCTGGGCATAATTGTTGGCGACTTAGAAAGTCCGCCTTCCAATTCTCCACTCCTGGAATAAATACCGCAGATATGGCTGGGACATATCTTTCTGCCCATCTCAGGATGTAATTTACTTCCCTCTGGGCTGCACGACTCCTGGTGCCCCCCTGATGATTGATATATGCCACTGCTGTGGCATTGTCTGATTGAATTCTGACAGGGGACCCTTGGAGTTTGGATGTCCATGCTACTAGGGCATACCGGGCTGCTCGTATCTCTAAGAGATTGATGGGCAGGGCCTTTTCTGCATCCGACCATCTGCCCTGGAGAGACTATTGCTCCAGTACTGCTCCCCAGCCTATAAGGCTGGCATCTGTAGTGACCACCTTCCAAGAAATCGGACTGAAGGATTTCCCTTTATCCAGATTTTGGGGAACCAACCACCAACGGAGGCTCTTGCGAACGGAAGGGGACAAGGACATTGTAAGTCTAGGGCCTGAACTTTTTTGTTCCAGGCTGACAGTATGGCCCCTTGCAAATTCCTTGAATGGAATTGACCGTAGGGTACTGCTTCGAATGATGCCACCATTTTTCCCAGCAGCCTCATGCACAGGCGTATGGACGGCTGTCTTTTTTGTACCCACTAAGTGGATCAAATCTTTCAAAGACAACACCTTTCCTTGAGGCAAGAATATTTTTCTCTGGCCTGAATCCAACCTTAGCCCCAAGTATTCCAGACTTTTGACTGGTTTTTAGGGCTGACTTGTCTCGGTTGATAATCCAACCGTGAGATTCCAGATACTTGATTGTCTTGTGAACGACCACGTCTAGTTTTTTCACTGAGTGGTCTATCAGCAACAAGTCCTCTAGATATGCCATTATCATTACACCTTGTGTTCTTAGATTGGCCAATAAAGGGCCAGAATTTTTGTAAACACTCGTGGTGCTGTGGCCAAACCGAAGGGTAAGGCTCTGAACTGAAAATGGCGCCCTTCTACTGCAAAACGTAGAAATTTTTGGTGGACTGGAAAGATGGGAATGTGCAAATAAGCATCTTTGATGTCGATCGCGGCTAACCAATCCTCCCCTTGTAGGGCAGTGGCCACCGATCGGATCGACTCCATCGGAAAGTCCTGATATACAGGAATTTGTATAGCCCTTTTAGAATTAATATGGGCCTCCCGTCCGCGTTTGCTTCGGGACTGTAAAGAGGTTTGAGTAAAACCCGAACCCTCATTCTTCCAGGGGAACCTCCATAATTACTCCTTGGAGCAATAGTTGTTCTAGTGCCAACAGGAGGGACTCTCTCTTCCGGAGATCCCTTGGCACGTTTGACCTCAAAAAATGGGAAGGAGGAGAGTCTTTTAACTCCAAACTGTATCCCAAACATACTGCGGAGAGCACCTATCTGTTTTGATCGTGTCCCGCCAGGTCTCTTGCGAACAACTGGAGTCCTCCCCCCACCTGACTGAGTGGGGGCAACCCTTCAATGAATTTAACTTTGGGGGAGGTTTTGTACCTCCCCTGACCCAGGGTTTCTCATTACCCTGCTATTGTCCCTGTTTTTTACCCCCGGGAATTGACCGAGGAGGCCGTCGGAACTGTTACACAGCCGATGCCCCAGGGACTGGAGAAGCAGGCCTCTTAAAGAGGGACCTCTAACTCTGTTTTTAACCGGCAAGAGCGTATTTTTACCGCTGGAAATTTTCTGGATATATTTGTCCAGGTTTTCCCTGAATAAGCGTTCACCCTGAAATGGGACGCTAACCAGCCATTCTTTACAGGGAGCTTCAGCAGACCAGTTTTTGAGCCATAGAAGCCTGCGCATATGTACTATAGACAGCGAAAGGCGGGAGGCCTGATGGACTGAATCCTTTATGGCGTCAACCGCAAAGCCTAAGGCTCTAGGTAGATCAGCTAGGGCAAGGCCTGCTGATCTGTCAAGTCCCTCAAGACCTGTTTCAACTGATCCTTCACTGCTTAGCAGACCCCAATAGCTGCTACTGCTGGTTGTGTCACCAAACTTGCTGTAGAAAGAAGCAGACTTTCATAAGGACTCCAATCTTTTATCTATTGGGTTCTTGAACATTTGGACATTATCCACTGGACATGTCAGTGATTTATACATACAAGAGATGGCTGCGTCCACTGAAGGGACATTCCATTTTTTTTGATGAACTTATCCTCCATGGGATAGACCACCGGAAATCTCTTGGGGGGAATAAATATTTTCTCAGGACGTTCCCAATCCTGGTAAATAAGCCCTTTCAGTAAAGGGTGAAGTGGAAAAGAACAGACAGTCTGGGGCCTTCTAGCGACCCCAACAAGGATACAGTAGTGGTTGATGGTTCCGCAAGGTGCATTTTTAAATGCTGATCTGACCATGTTAGTCAAAGACTGAACCCATAATCTTTCAGCTTGAGATGCTGAGAAAAGGTTCCCCCACTGTTGATTCCTCTATAACAGAATCAACCTCATCCTGATCCCCTTCAGGCAGGTCGATCCCTGTATGGGACTGTTGCTCTGCTAACAGGCACTCTGAAGGAGGAGACGGAGATGGGGCGTGCTTTCCCTGACAGGGAGGCAGCGATCAATGTTGACAATCTCTCTCTAATCCTCCCAGAGCTGAGGAAAAAACCTCCTCTGTTACATACACAGGAGCAGGTGAACTGAGGACAGCCACAGTACCAAGTACCCCTGCGGGGTCTCTACGGTCACTTACCTCTGAACTTCAGGGGAGACTGGTGCAGCAGAAGCATGCCCAAGATCCTCAGAGCCCGATGAGACCCCCTTCGCTTCCTGGAAGATTCAGTTCCGGAGCTTCTGGACGGCATATTCCTAAGCCTAAAGCTGAGGTATTCCAGCCGTAATACACCACTTTTACTGAGAATAGTCTAGCACAATTGCTGCTATATCACAGTTGGTGTCTACTAAAGTGCCTTTCTAGGGGATGCCTGCATCAACCGCCTCTGTGTGCCTTTATACTGTTGCTAGCTCTGTCTGTGCACTTCAATAGCCAGCTATAATGTGCTTTAAAACACGCTGGACGCCCGTACATGCGCAGTAGCGCCGCGGCGCACACCTGAGCGTCATCCACCCGCTCCGCCCCTTTTTCCAGATCGCCTCTATGAATAGAGGCGCGTGCACGCGGGCACGTGCGCCTTCGGCGCCTTTTTTGAAAACAACAAGGAGCTAGATGGGAGCCAGGGTCCCTTTGCCGCAGGGCCCGGGGATGGATGAGCGCAGCAACAGGGCAGAGGAGACAGCTTCCCAGGAGAGAACATACCAACTGCCTGGATTTGATTCTGGACGAAAAAAATCCACATTACAAGAAAAAGAACCATAGCGGCCTCTAGTGTCTAACACAGGTACCGCGGTCTTACTTTTTTTTTTTTTTTTTTTTTTTTTTTTTCCTTGCCTACTATTAAAATTTTTACATTTTCTCAGTAGTAACAGGCATACACAGAATATTAGCGGGAATACCTTAGGTAACAGGCAGAAAGACAAAATAGGCTTGGGGGTCCCTCAATAGAACCAAGTTCCCGAGGGCCCCCACTTACCTTTTCCTCGCCGCAGGACTCTGTTTGGTCCACAGAAGCCCAAACTTCACCTATCACGGCAGGCATTGTAATCAAACCTTCAGGGACCGGGTTCCCAAGGATTCCACTCCCCTGGACCTGTATAGCACCCTGCACAGAAAACATCTTGGTCGTGGGTATGACCAGAGCTCTGGATCCCAGGGTCCAGCTCTCCTAAGAGAAGCATTACAGGCAAAACCTTGCTCTTCTCTGCAAGGCCCGGGTACCGACCGTTTAGCTATGAAGCTTTTTTGGTCGGATCCGGAATAGCTTACTGAGGCCCAAAAGAACCTGTACGCAAGCTCAGTGAAAAACACATGTTTCTTCTTGGCCAACACCTTAGACACTGGCAAAAAACTGAGGTGCTCCCGGATGGGAGGGGCTTATATAGGGGAGGGTACTTCCGGTTTTGGAAGTTGCCAGTGCCAGCACCTGAAGGTATCTATATAACCCATTAGTAATGACTATGTCGCTCTGTGTCCCGTGATGTACGAGAAAGAAAGATTTATAGTCTTGTCAAATTTAAACTTTAAGCATGGAAATGCTTGCACAGACGCAGGGGGTTGATTTACTAAAACTGGATAGTGCAAGATCTGGTGCAGATCTACATAATCGGTTTCTGTTGTTTTTTTTGTCAAAGCTTAATTGAACAAGCTGATTGGCTACCATGCACTGCTGCACCAGATTTTGCACCCTCCAGTTTCAGTAAATCACCCCCAGTGTCTACCTGTCCAGGGCTTTTGTTTTTTCACACTGTCTTTGCTTGGATAAATCATACCACCCAGTCCACCTAGTCCCAAGCATGTTTATTCTTCATGGCAACTGAAAGTTCTGTCTGTAAATGTAAAGCAATATAAGGATTTTAGTAAAATGATCCTGTGCTGATAAAATAACTTGACAAACTGACAGTAATTGCCAACCTGTTGCACAGCACATGGGGGTGTCTGGCTTTAACCATGGTTGGGTTCAGATGTTACCCACTACCTCTGCATAGATTTGATAAATCTCCCATCTTCACTTGCTTATTCGACTGATTATTTTTTATTTTTATGACACACTTGTTACAAACCTGGACAACTCAGATAACCATATGAGAAAACAACTACAAGTTACCTTTGGGTACCACTTTTGGGTACCTTTTGTTACCACAGGACAAAATGATTTGATCTAAAGATAAAGTCATCTAAAGTTATACTCTGATCTTAACTATTCCTGCAAAAATAAAGCTTACTACAGCACACACATGCACCTTTCAGAGCCTCTCTATTGTCATTGAAAGGCAATCTGTTATTTTAAGTGACTATCAGGGAGTCTTGGGAGGCTGTGGGCAAAACTCGGCTTTTACAGGAAAAGTGGAGATTTACTTGTAACTCTGGACTGGATTGCAAACCTTCTTGAAATATTTCAAGTAAAGTGGACTTTGATATCCGTATGGTTGCAATGTTTCCCGGATAGCAATAGCGGCTTTTCAGATGATTTTCTAGTTACCTGCTGTCACCATTTAACCACAACAGTTTTTTTTTTTTTGTTTTTTTTATAAACTCTTTTTTACAAATTTTTCTTACACGTTCATTCACATATTTTTACATTTGATTTATTCCAATATCTTAACATATATTCCTATTTTCATATCCATTCACTCTTACTACTCATTCCTACTCATCCATCTTATAGTCACTATTTTCTAACCACAACAGTTGCATGCACGTCCTACTGAATTTTTGTCAATTGTTTTTTATGATTTATTCCTTTCATGTTAATCTCTAATTATGAATTCTCTGATCAATTTATTCGACTTTTTGTTTTTCCAGCTTGGTCAGCTGCTGGCAGCCACGTGTAAAGAGCTCTCGGGACCAGACAGCCGGAGGGCAGCTAAAGATCTGTGGGATGTGGTAGTGCAGATATGCAGTGTCTCCAACCAGCACAAACGGAACAACGACGGAAGGATTAGCCTGATAAGAAACAGAGAATCCACCATGGGAATCGTATACCGGTATGTTATTGGATGAGTAACGTGGCACTCTGCACTGGCTGATCAATTTTTGAAAGTAACCAGTTTACAACTCTTTTTATAGCAATAATACAGCAATTATTACTTTTTTGTACACAGAGAAGGGTTTTGATTGTCCTATACTTGTCCAAGTTCAAAAAGGAAAAGAAAGGCGCCTCTAAGTGCAGTATGCAAAATTTTATAAAGTGCACAAAGGGTTAAAAGCACTTACAAGATCGTTGAGTGTTAAAGTGGTTGTAAACCCTTTACAACCACTTTTCCCTACAGGTAAGCCAAGATTAAGGCGCTACCTGTAGGTGCTCGAAATATTTCCTAAACCTCCACGGTTTAGGAGATATTTGCAATATTGACGGGCGCCAATGTCTATGGCGCATGCACACTTTAGCAAGGGCGATCGTGCCGTTCCTAAAGGGGGGCCATGCCGTGTCTGGCGGCTCTGGTCAATAACAGCGCCGGAGCCACGATACCTGGAAGTAACCCCTGGGAGAGATGTCGGACGCCTGAGCCGTGTACGAGGAACGGCTGCGGGGGCTTCGATCTGAGGTGAGTATTACATAATGAGCTAGTATGCTTTGCTAAAATAAATATCCTTTTTTTTTTTTTTTTTTTTTTTTTTTAATTAAAATTTTCCTCAGTTTAGGCCGATACGTACTCTTCTACATATTTTTGGTAAAAAAAAATCGCAATAAGCGTATATTGATTGGTTTGCGCAAAAGTTATAGTGTCTACAAAATGGGGGATAGATTTATAGCATTTTTATTTTATTTTTATTTTTTACTAGTAATGGCGGCGATCTGCGTTTTTTTTTTTTTTTTTTTTATTGTGACTGCGCTATTGCGGCGGACACATCGGACACTTTTAACACATTTTTGGGACCATTCACATTTATACAGCGATCCCTGCTATAAAAATGCATTGATTACTGTATAAATGTGACTGGCAGGGAAGGGGTTAAATGTGTGAGGGGGTGAGGAAGGGGTTAAATGTTTTTCCTAAATGTGTTCTAACTGTGGGGGGAGGGGACTGACTGGGGGAGGTGACCGATGGTTGTCCCTATGTACAAGGGACACACCAGTGGTCTCCTCTCCCTGACAGGACGTGGATCTGTGTGTTTACACACACAGATCCACTGTCCTGCTCGGTTACTGGGCAATCGCGGGTGCCCGTCAGCCGCCGGGCACATGCATCGGGTCCCCAGCGACGTAGCGGGCGCGCGCGCCCCCTAGCTGCTTTTAAAGGCAGGACGTTGTATGACGTCCTGTCAGAACAAGAGTCTTCCGCCCGCCGTCATTTGACTGTGGGCGGTAAACAAGTGGTTAAAATACATGATAAAATCAGGAGTCCTTATCTGTGGCATGTGTCCATCCTCTACACGGTGGTAGAGAGCAGTGTAGAGCTATAAAGCATTCTCATACGTGTTGGAGAGAGGAGGCAGCAGCGAAGCCTGTGTTCCGGGTTCACTGCGGGACACATGAGCCTGATGGTGTCAGTGGGGAGAAAGGGGCGGTAGTGCGTTTCGGAGCATCCTTCGTCCAGACCTTTTTTATATATTCGGAGTTGCTTCTCCTCTAACCAAAGTGCTGCTAGAAGTGGCATCTCCTCACTATCATCCCACTGACCAGCTATCCACCTCCACCAGAGAGCCCTTATTTCCTCTCTGTTTTGTCCAAGTTCAAGACTACTCTCTCTAATATTTAAAATTATTTAAAAAAATACCAATACACTGAAAACATATTAAGGCCCCTTTCACACTTGTGTGACTTGTCCTGCGACTTGGGACTGCAAAGTCGCATGACAAGTCATACCCCATGATTTCCGATGAGTACCATTCATATCTGTGCGACTTCAGAGTAGCCCCTGTACTACTTTGGTCTGACTTTGATGTTAGTTGAGGTCCATAGACCTTAAGTTTACACAGGCATTCCCTAAAATTGCAGCAAAATCGCGTGACTCAAGTCTCAGCAGTGTGAAAGGGGCCTAAAGCTAAACTCTGGGGTTTAAACTAAAGTTACCAAGGGGAGGGGGTCGATGAAGAGGCTCTATTGCCTTAACCCCTGGTTCTGGCACTCTCCTCTGCTGCACAAAGCTCTGGCCTGTGAGCAGTTCCTCAGCATCATTATGTACAATGCAGAGCTATTAGCCCTGCATTGTGTTTGGAGGAGGCTGGAGTGTGACTGCAGATAGGGAGTACCCTGAAGAAGAGGCATCGCTGGACCTGTTGCATGGATTGATTGAGCTTGCTAAAGGATACACTTTGCCTGATTCCCAGAGTTCAAAAACCAAAGGTGATCAGACAAAACAATGTAACTAAAAGTACCGTATTTATCGGCGTATAACACGCACTTTTTTCCCCTGAAAATCAGGGGAAAATCGTGGGTGCGTGTTATACGCTGATACTGACATCCCTGAGCTGTCTCCGCTGACTGTGAGCGGAGCGGAGCGAGATACACATAGCCGAATGTACTCGGCTATACTCGGCTTTTCTCGGCTCCGCTCACAGTCACGCCCAGTCCCGCCATTGGACCTGTGTTATGTCCATCATAGGGCGGGACTCGGCGTGACTGTGAGCGGAGCCGAGAAAAGCCGAGTACAGCCGAGTACACTCGGCTATGTGTATCTCGGCGGCGGCTCCGCCCAGTCCCTGCGTCCCCGGCGTTCTCGGCGGCGTCCGCACAGTCTCTGCGCCAATTTTAAAATGATGCACGGCGACTCTGGGGCAAGGCTGCACGGCGACTCTGGGGCAAGGCTGCACGGCGACTCTGGGGCAAGGCTGCAATGGACACTGACAAGGCTGCACTGTGACAAGGCTGCAATGGACACTGACAAGGCTGCACTGTGACAAGGCTGCAATGGACACTGACAAGGCTGCACTGTTACAAGGCTGCAATGGACACTGACAAGGCTGCATTTAAATGTAAGTTATTTTTCCTTAAACTTCCCTGCTAAAAGTTTTTTACCCTAAAATTTCCTCCTAAACTTGGGGTGCGTGTTATACGCCGATAAATACGGTATTTTGCATGTTTTATTGTTTTTGGGGGTGTTTTTCTCTTTTTCTTTCGCTCTTCTTCTTTTGTCCTCCTTTGCTTTTTTCTTTCCTTCTTTGCTTTTTTCTTTCCTTCTTTCGCACATACTAGTTCGAAGAGCGTGAAACTGAACCTCTTCACTGAATTACCCACTGAAAACTAGTGTATTACAGATAGATTTCTGAAACGACTTCTTTCATAAAAAGCCTAATCACCCAAGTGTTTATATTTCCAACAGAGCCATTTTAAAGGACACCTGTCATTTAAGAAATGTATAGACTGCCATTGGTGACCTCTACTTACAATGCCTGGTTGCTAAAGAGGAAATCTGCCTTTGTAAACCCAGATATTAGCATTGTGTTGTGCATAGTCTGTGCAGAGAGTATCTAGTGATCTAGTGGGCCCACCCACTACAGGCTGCCTGCAGAAAACGACAGAAGGGGCGGATACAAGACCAGTCACCCTGCACAAGGAGTGAGAGCAGCAGTGACTGGTCTTTATTGCAAGAAACTCCTGCTCCGCTCTCCGAGGACTCTCCCTCAGCTGTCAACAGCCAGTAAGCCAATAAGGAGAGAAAGGAGGCGGGGCCTAGACACACGTGTGTGTGTGTGTGTGTGTGTGTGTGTGTTTATGGACACGCAGCTCGGGAGCCCCCATTGCAAACTGCTTGCTCTGAGAGCACTTGGCAGGAGGGAGGGACCCAAAGCATCGGCGGGGGATCCGAGAAGAGGAGGATCGGGGCTACTCCTGTGTAAAACTACTCCACAGAGCAGGCAAGTATGTGACATGTTTGTTATTAAAGTCAAATGTAAAAAAAATATTACTTTAAGTAGGAATACACATGGCTGTTGTAAACAATATTTGTTTAGCCTGGAGTTCAGCTGTAAACTGACCCTCAGGCTTCAGTACTTTAGGTCACTGACTCAGTAAGGAAGTTTAGTTTTAGAATGATGTGAAAAAAATATAAAATCAGCGCAATTTTGAAACTAAATACACATAAAATAAAAATGTTTAGTGCAACGCTATATTCAGTGTATTGGCCTACTAATAGGCTTATCGTGATTGCTGCCAACACCTCTCAGTGTATCCACATGTGGCTCTCAATACAATACTAATAAAATATGGAGATCCCGGGAGCAGGTCTGTGTTGTCCAGGGACACTAGCAGGAGGATTTGTTTTCCCGAGGTATCCTGAGAGATTTAATACCAGGCGTACGTGACTCTGTAGTGGGGTCAATATTTGGAGATGAGCAGGCATTCCCGCTAGAGGTGGTGGTCACTGAAGTCACTGGATATTAAGAACTCTCACCCAAAGTTGAACAACGGTGGAATTTTTATAATATGTGGATTTAATTTTATTGTTTTATTGGTTGTGCTACACTGTATTTTGTTCGTTTTAGAATGATGTCAGCAAGGGGCACCCCCATATTTCTCTCATGACCGGTTTCCTTGCATAAATCATGATGACTGCTTCTGACAAGACTTTTGGCAGCACCTCAGGCCTCGGCTGTTAGCAGTTGTATGTGTTTGCTGTCATTGCTATTCTTTCTGTAGAAGCAGATGATTTCCAGTGTCTTCTGACATCAGGGGCAATATCTATCGGGTAGTATTTCTCCTGATCCCAGAAGAGTAACGCTGCTCCAGGTGATGAAACTAAAGTTGGATTGATTGGGCTGGGTGCTAGCTGCGGCTCGCCACCATAGAGGCAGAGAAAAGAAAGATGTAGCAGCACAACACCACAAATCCAATGCCAATTTATTGCATACTTGAACAAAGACTGCTGCCAGGAGGTGACGCGTTTCACACTTAACTCGTGCTTCTTCAAAACCAAATTTAGTATTTTTCCTGCTGGGGGTAAACATGATACCGTGACTGGTAAATTTGTGTGCATTTTGGTTATAGAAGAAGTCTAGTGGTGCGGAGCTGCTTGTAGTCTTCTGCCCACCATTGTCCTCTTTTTCCCACACTTTTTTTCTTTTCCCACACTCTTAAGCCTCGTACACACGATACGATTGTTGGCAGGATTTTGTCTATTGACAGACTGTTGTCCTAAAATCTTACCGTTAGTACGCTACTTCTGACAATTGTTGTCCAATTTTCCACCAACAAATGTTGGATGACAGGCTAGTAAATTTTCGGCAGACATTGGCTTGACGTCTGATTTTCGTATGGTCAGTACACAAATCAGTCACACAAAAGTCGAAAGTACAAACACGCATGCTCGGAATCAATGCTTACCAAACACGAAATTAGCAGAAGGGGCCCAAAGGGTGGCACTTAAAGTGGAGCTCCACCCTAAATTTGCACTTCTGCTAATCAGAACCCTCCCCCCCTCCGGTGTCACAATTGACACCTTTCAGGGGGGAGGGGGGTGAAGATACCTGTCTAAGACAGGTATTTTCACCCACATCCGGGAGTCCTCTCTTCGGGAATCTGCGGGAGTGACGTCACTTCCCCCAGACTCCCCGTAGTGTTCTGGGAGACACTCGGCTCCCAGAACACAGGAGGACGAATCAGAACGGCGCAGCGCGACTCTCGCATGCGCCGTAGGGAACCGGGCAGTGAAGCCGCAGGGCTTCACTTGCTGGTTCCCTCAGCGAGGATGGCGGAGGGGGCAGCAGAGTGATGAGCGATCGCTCATCCTCTGCTGCGGACGTCTCTGGACTCCAGGTCAGGTAAGTGTCCAAATATTAAAAGTCAGCAGCTGCTGTAGCTGTAGGCTTTTAATATTTTTTGTTTTTGGCGGAGCTCCGCTTTAAGAGCTGAAATTCCTCGTACGTCACTACGTTAGTGTTTGTGGCACGACAATTGTGTACAGTTAGTATGCAAGACAGGATCCTGGCACATGCCCTGAAGACAAAAATCAGACGCTCGGTTGGCCAACAATTGTACCGTGTGTGTGCAAGGCTTTAGAGTCTCGCTCCTCCTGATGAAGTAGGATTGTTCCTGGTGCTTACAAAACCCTCCAGTCACATTCTCTATGAGTTTAAAATCTAGGATGGATCTTGTGGCACTTTCCTAAATGTTAAAGCGCGTGTCTGGGAACTGGAGGCCCTAAATGATTTTGGAAACTATTACAGTACATAATTTTATGTTATATTAAAAAAGAGATTCTATTCAAGTATGTATTAACTCAGAAAATTACTTTTTTTTTTTTTTTTTGCTCTCAGCTTTCTTCCAAATATTATTTTATTTTTTTCTATTGCTGATCTGTCTTCACATTAGATGGTGGCTGTGTTTGTTCTGCATGGTCCCAATGTATTTAGGAATGTAGCCACTTTCTCTTGTTTTCTTCCAAGATGGACTATGAACTATGGGGATGTGTATTGTTCATAGAGCAGTGCTCTGCTTTTTTCAAACAAACACAAGTGAAGGGAAAAGGAGAGGTTTGGGAGCTCATAGAAGTTACAAGCAAATGTGAGGGGAAAGAGAGAGGTTTGGGAGCTGATAGAGGAAGTTACATGAAGGCGTACAAACACAGTAAGAAAGGATTTTATGAAAAATGGATTGCCAAAAACTGAAATAAATGTTATGGTGCAGTGACTTTTTAGTTTGTGTAATGCTACTCTTGATCATTCCCGAATTCCTTTTATTGTAGGAGTGAACTTCTGTCTTTCATAAAGCAATTAAGAGTAAGTATTTTCTTTACAAAACCTATTTCTGAAGTTGCTTTCAACAGACTTTAATACAAAGTTATGTTTTATTTATTGGTTGCAAATCTTAATGAAATACACCCCAAATCCCAATCCTGCTAGCCTCAGCTATTTTTGTAGATATTATATACCTAGGCCTCATGTACAGTGGGACGTTTTAATGAGTCTGTTGGGGCGATTGACTGCCGGTTTTTTTTTCTTCTCAAATGCCCCTACATATCAGCCTATGGGGTTGATTTACTAAAACTAGAGAGTGCGAAATCTGATGCACCTCTGGGTAGAACCCAATCAGCTTCCAGGTTTTCTTGTCACAAATTACCGTATATACGCGAATATAAACCAAGGCACCTAATTTTACCACAAAAAAAAACTGGGAAAACGTATTGACTTGAGTATAAGCCTAGGTTGGGAAATGCAGCAGCTACTGGTAAACAATGCCCATCTGCAGCCTCACTGTGCCCCACCTGTATCATCATTGCCCATTTGCAGCCTCATGTACCTTTTGATTACGGTCTCCCGCTGTGTCATGCAGTCTTAACTGTTCAGTGGCCATCCACTGTAACAAAGCCCTGCCTCCGCCTCGTCCGTGATAGGCAGAACACTGATACAATGCTGGGAAACTGAATCGGTGTTCCGTCTATCACAGACGAGGAGAACACTGATTCAGTTTCCCAGCATTGTATCAGTGTTCAGTGTTCCGTCTATCACGGACGAGGAGGAGGCAGGGCTTTGTTACAGTGGAGGGCCACCGAACAGTGAAGACTGCATGACACAGCAGGAGACTGTCACTCGAGTATAAGCTGAGGGGGGCTTTTTCAGCATAAAAAATGTGCTGAAAAAGTCAGCTTATACTCGAGTATATACGGTAAATGAACAAGCTGAAGTTAGAATCTGATTGGCTGCCATGCACAGCTGCACCAGATTTTGCACTCTCCAGTTTTAGTAAATCAACCCATATGTTTCCATGCACAGATAGGTGGTTAGAGGCAGCAAAAAAAAAAATAATCCCACAAACAGTACATCCAGGAGCAGTGGCATTTTGGTAGAAAAAAATGTTTGACGCATCTAAACGCACATTAATGCTAGGAGAGTTTAGAGCATGAGCATTAATTTCAATGGCAGGAATAAATCGATGAAATTAACAATTAAAGCGCTTGATGCCCCTAAACACGTGTTTTACAAGCATCAAGCGTTCTTTCTGCCTAAACTCTGCTGCCAGGAGGAAAGGAGTCTAGGACCGTTGTCAAAACTTCCAGTGTGCATGAGGCCTTAAAGTAAACCTGTTATATATATTTCAATAGTATATAAACCTGTCCCTCTTTTTAGTTGGGGTTAACCAAGGATCCAAGGCTCAGGCTGTATATTTGGAGTTATGGCTTGTCCCTCCTGGCACTAAGCCCCTCGCCCTGCCATTCACTTAGGCTAGTTAAATTGGTATTTTGGGTATTGAATTAGAGGTGGGGGGGGGGGGGTTGGTGCCAGTAAGGGGGGGGGGTGCTTGTTCTTGACCTGAGAGAAGCTGTAGCCTTCTGGGTATAGGATTTGAAGGATTTAAAGTCCTCCCTAGGCAAAAATGTACTGATTTGAGCTTGTGCAGATACTTTGCCAGCACTTTACCACTATTGGTCATTCATGCACTGATGGCTATGGCAAGTTAACTCCGCTTCTCTTTATTTCCAATTTTTAATGGAATATAGTATGGCTCAGTCCCTTGCCAGATGTTTTTGCCATCCTACTGAGACTATCAGAACAATGAAGTGTCTGATTTTCCCATCAGGAGAGAATTGTTCATGTATTCCCATAGCAGTGACACAGAAATGGAAAAACAATGCTCGTGCCATCCCTGTGCTATTGGCATCCAACTTGTTTTTGCCTTGTGTATATGCATAATTCACTCTTCATGGAGACACAATAACTTAAACTAACAGTCAAACCATTGATATCACTGTCTATCCGGAGACTGGTGTAAAGACCCAACAGAAAGGTGAACCCTAACACATTCCCATCAAAATTACACAAAAGGTGTGGTTGGAGCTACATGTAATGTTCCAGTACATCAAAGCCTATCCAGGATGTGAAGCTGCAAACCATTCAGATGTCTTTGTAGTACAAGTGACAACAGCTCATCACTTGTATGTATTTATCAGCCCATTACGAGAGGGATGGCTTGTGTACAGGTTGTTGTTGTATAAGCTTTCTTCACACAGATTTCTGATCTTTCTGTTATTAGATCATATCCTGAAAGTATGTGGGATTGATTTTCTAAAGGCAAACGCTGTGCACTTTGCAAGTACAGTTGCACTTTTTTTTCTTTTTTTTTCCCCAGAACTCGGTGAGTATTGTGGAACTGCTATTTTTATATTTCCCTTGCACCTGATTGGATATTCTTTACAAAGTGAAGCTTCGCAGTATTCACTAAGCTCTGGGGAAAATTAGTGCAGCTACACTTGCAAAGTGCACAGTCTATTTGCCTTTAGTAAATCAACCCCTGTATGTCTGCTAAACAATATGGAAATATTTACTAACTTCAGGTGATTTACAGTACATTGCTGACATATACCTGACTACTAATTTCATATACATGCTGAGTGTATAGAATAATTGTATTTAAATAATGACCAGATTTATGGAATCTTTTTTTTTTTTTTTTTTTTCCCCCCCTCTACCTCCCAGGAACCTCTAGTGTTGACAACATTGCTATCTTTGTTTGTCAAGCTTCATAATCTCCGGGTAAGCTCTTTGTTCTTTGTGGTTTGAGTTTAATTGAGCATGAATAGCTTGTAAACATGTTTTCTATTTGTCATACAGGAGGATATTGTTAATGATATCACTGCGGAACACCTCTCTATCTGGCCAACGACCATACCAAAGTAAGATATTGTAAATGCTTTCCGTATTGTTACAGGGAGCCTTCACATGCATATTCCGGGGGCCCACGTCCCCCTGATAGAACACAATAAGGCAGCAGGAGAGATCATTGTACTAACGTTGGATGGTTAGTACAACAGCTCATCCTGAGCTGTCGGTTTCTTTGCATTAAGCCCTGCTGAGTTGAAAACAATTAAATAAAAAGACTAATGTGTGCAAGGCTTTACCCTGCTGCACAGATGCATAGCGCTTTGGAGGGGCAAGTTTTGGCTTTCTGAAGGTCAACGCTTGCCTAAGACTAACCATGCTATTCCTCTACTCTGCGACAGCTCTAAAGCTTGTTGATTGCCCATATAAGAACCCAGGATGGAATTGTGGGGGGAGAGGGGAGTGTGCCTTATGTACAGAATTGCCAGTTATTTAAGGAGGTTGTGTTGGATCTGGAAGGTAGGGGTAGAGCAGGTACCTTGGGGTGCTTGATATGCAGTGTCAGATTTGACTTTCTTCCTGCTTGTAATAGTGTGCATGGGAAGTCTTTTTGGCCACTTGCAAGGCTCAGGAAACAAAGTGTTCCTGACCCTCTACTGTGCTACATAGAGTCCTCTTATTTGGGGCATTGAGCTGGAACCCGGAAGTGCTCCACTCACTGGTCCTCATTTTGCTGCCATAGAATACATTATTTTACAAACAAGCCTGTTTTTTTTTTTTTGTTTTGTTTTTTAGCAACCTTTTTTCTCTTCTCTTTAACCCCTTGTTTTACCATGTCATTTATAAATGTAGCTTAGTAGACAAGGGCATTGGTGTGTGCAGCCTATTGCATTAGGGTGTGCACCCCAGAGCACAAACACACATGCGTGTATATCAGCAGAGCAATGGACTCTTGTCAGTAGAGTAGAGATTGGTGTCAGTAGAGCAGTGGAAGGTATCTGTATTTTTTTTTTCATTTTTTTTTTTATTATTTTTTACAATATAACTATTATTATTTTTTTAGGAGCCCCGTTGAGGGCCTTTGGTGAAATATCAAGGGTCTAAACCGACCCCTGCTGTCTCACTTCTAGACAGAGAAAGGGATTGAGGACTGAGATTCCCCAGTTCCTTTTTCTTTGCAGCTTCAGCTGCATTAGACTGTGAACAAATAGGAAGTGCTCTGTGCTGAGCGGCTTCCTGATCATTGATAAACTGAAGCATAGTAAACCGTTCACTATGCTTCAGTTATGAATGAACACAGGAGTGATCATCATTCATAAACGAAAGCATAGTAAACAGTTTACTATGCTTCGGTTAAGCATGAACACAAGAGTGATCATTACAGATCACTCACTGTGTTCATTCAGAAACGGAAGGGCCGATGAATGAAATATTTACCGGCCCCTTCCCCTGCTCTCCATTCTGAAACATCCCCCACAGCAGCTGGGTGGAGAGATGAGGAGGGAGGCTGGCTGAACTGCAGGGGGGGGGAGACAGAAAGCAGGGGGAATCTGCACCACATGGGGTGATTAGGGTGTGCCCAGGCACACCCTGTGCGCACATCTATGGACAAGGGGTTAAAGCAAGCAGCAGCAGCAGCAGCAACTGTCACCTTGATTCCGACTTTAACAGCCGGTGAAGGGACTTTAGGTAAAAATTATCAATCCCACCGCTCGCTGGGAGTGTGCCAGTGGCCCTCCAGTGAGCCCAGTACCATGGGAAACTGCAGACTGATCATTGAAACAACATGTATTGCATCACTTCCAGGTTCACAAATGTCATTCCTCGACTACTGTAGCTAAGCTTATTAAGCACTATTTGTGCATGATTAGCTGCATTGGAGGGCACAGGAGACATTGGGGTCTAGAAGAGGTGGGAAAAGAAAGTAGTGGAGGACAGGAGAAAAGGGGAAGGGGAGTGCATTAAGAGTGTGAATGCTATCAAAGTGTTCAATGTCCTAACAACAGGGGAGGCGTGCGGAAGAATGTGACCTGTCACATCTTTGGGATCGCTGTTTCTGTTTACCTTGACCTAATTTCTTCCAGCTTCCAGTCTGTAGACTTTGATGCTGTTTCTGTCACTGTGAAAGAACTGGTGAAATACTCACTGAAAATCAATTCTAATAACCACTCCTGGCTCATCATCCAGGCCGATATATATTTTGGTGAGTAAACCCTTTACATAATACATCTTCCTGTAACATACAGGCATCCTGTGCAAGCAGTGTGATCGGTGTACATACATAACAATATGACTTTTTTTTTTTTTCTCAGCAACCAACCAGTATTCTGCTGCTTTAAACTACTATCTTCAGGCTGGGGCTGTCTCATCTGACTTCTTCACCAAGCAGGTCCCTCCAGATGTGTATACCGATCAGGTAAGATAGATGTACAAATATTGCAAAAAAGCTTTGTGATCCCAGGAAACAGTCAGTCTGTATAGGGTGCCACTTAATGCAGGTGCACATTTGTGAACCTATACCAGAAATCCAGGGTACAGGAACCACAGAGGCCAGTAGTTACACTTGTTGTGGGTGGCCATGGTGGGAATGTATCAGTGATTGTGAATACAGTGTGTATTGCAATGTCCGTTGTTGGCTGGCATTGTTATTTTTAACTGAAAGTCACTGGGTGCTAATATATCATTAGTTATCGAGCAATCCTGAGATGGACCCAAAGCTATTGCCATGCTTACAGCAGAATTTTATTTGATTCCAGTAATGTTTGTGGTCTAATAAAAAATCCTTTTCATAATGAAGTTCACAGTGCAGCTTTTATAGCTGCACACAATTGTTTACTTTGAAAATGTCAATCATATGGTCTGTACTATGAAATGATGGGGCTGGCCAGATTGCAAGCAGTTACATCAGAAACTGCTGTCTGACCTATAGATTCCACCATAAAGATCTGAGGTACACAGGTTGGTTGGCTTCTATCTATTGGGTATGTAGAATTCTGAACAGAAAAGGAGCTTTCTTACCAGGGGGAGGTCAGTTTTTTTTTTTTTTTTTTTTTTTTGTTTTTTTTTATTCGGGACAAGGATAATCATTACTGGTATGAAGCTTTAAATTCTGAAAACAAGTGATAGAGCATCTTCCACCATAAATGTTCATGACCTATACAGGGGTTGGACAAAAATATGGAAACTACATGATCTGCAGGCGTAAAAGTGACAACATGTTTCACGTTGAAAGTGGAAGTGATGCAACGTTCTTTTGCTTCCGCAGATAAAACCCCTAGCTAACAGGTGGGAAGCCTCACTTTTGTCATTCACTGCGTGCCCTGCTAGTAATACAGCGTCATGTCCCAGCTTACTGAGCTTCAAAGAGGACAAATTGTTGGCTCCTGCTTAGATGGTGCCTTTGTGACTGAAGTTGCCAAGTTATTTGCCGTGTCGCGAGGTACAGTATCAAAGGTGATGACGGCATATACAGTTTCCGGGAATACGTTGTCTGATCAGCATAAGCGCAGTCGACATGGTCACATGGCTCGAAGAGACAAAAGGACATTGAACAGGATTGTGACCCAGAATAAGAAAACCACTGCTGCAAAAGTGTCTGCAGAGCTCAATCTCAGTCTTCCAAAGCCGGTGTCCACAAAAACTGGGCAGAGGTAACGCCATAAGCAAAACATTCATGGGCAAGCTGCCATTGCTAAACCACTAGTGCCCGATATTAATGCTCAGAGGAGGCAAGAGTGGTGCAACACCCATAAATCGTAGATTATCGATCAATAGAAGACTGTCATTGGGTCCAATAAATTGAGCTTCACGCCGTGGCGAACACTGTCCCAAGTTTATGACCAGGACTGTCTTGTGCCAACGGTAACGCATGGTGGCACCACAATCATGGTTTGGGTAGCTATATCTTTGTATTCTGCAGGCCTCTTCATTACCTTGAAAGGTAGAGTTACTGCTAGAGGTTGACTGATATATCGGCTGATATTTGGTATTTTTTAAGAAATCATCATCGAGCGATTATTATGTAAATTAGGCCGATTAACACTGACCGCACCGTGCCTGTTCCTCCTCCCTTCCCCACACTCCATTGGCAGAGCAGAGCGGTGCTTGACACTTGCCAGAGTAGCTGAGTGTGTGAAACTGACATATGTAACTGAATGCAGAGAGAGAGACCAGCTGTCAAAATTCAGCGTGATGTCGGGGGTGGGCGGGACCCAGCAGCTATCAAACACCAGCCAATGGGATGGGATCTGGGAGGGCCGCTACATGTATGTGGCCCCACCCCCTTTCTTAAGCAGTCCAATCATTGGCTGGTGTTTGATGGCTGCTGGGTCCTACCCACCCACCCCCGATATTTTCGCTGAATTTTGACAGCTGGTCTCTCTGCATTCAGTTACATATATCAGTTTCACACACAGTTACACTTTAAGGGCTCAGTGTGAAACCTGTCAGTGCCAGTGCCAATCAGTGCTTCCAATCAGTGCCATCTATCAGTGCCACCTGTTAGTACCAGTCAGTGCTAGTCAGGGTTTCCAATTAGTGTCACCTGTCAGTGCCAATCAGTGCTTCCAATCAGTGCTGCCTAATATCAGTGTATCTAATCAGTGCCGCCAATCAGTGCCAGTGCTTCCAATCAGTGTACTGTAGTGTACTGTACTGAGGACATCAAGTGTGTGGTAGTGTGACAGGAGCAAGCAGGGGGGGGGGAGTGGAGTGGGAGTGGGTGAATTTATGAAATGAAGGGGGGGAAAAAAAAAAATCGGCCTTAAATATCAGCCGCAAAAATCGGCATCATATATCGGCCGTCGGCCAGAGAAAAACCTATACCGGTCTACCTCTAGTTACTGCAAATTTTGGCCAACCATGTGCACCCCAAGGTACAGACATAGTTTCCTGAAGATGGCGCTAATTTCCAAGACCATAATGCTCCAATTCACACAGCTGGTTTGACGAACCATGGTTTGACGAACATGCAGCTGAAGTCTCGCACCTTACTTGGTGACACAGTCGCCAGACCTCAATATCATAGAGCCACTATGATCAATTTTGGAAAACAAAATTTGGGCTTGTTTTCCACCTCCAGCATCTCTGCGAGAACTGGAATGATTTTTGCATTAAGAGTGGTATCAGATTCCATTATCCACCATCCAAGACTTAAGCCTTGTACACACGATTGAATTTTCCGCAGACAAAGCGTAGGACTTTTGTCCGAAGGGTGTGTGCCTGGATTTTGTCTTGCATACAAACGGCACACAATTGTCGGACTTGTGCACACACGCTCGGAAAATCTGAGAACAGACAATTGTCCACGGAAAATTTTAAAGCCTGCTATCCAACATTTGTCCACGGAAAATCCAACAACAATTGTCCGATGGAGCATACAAAACGGTCGGATTTTGCGCCAACAGCCTTTCGTTACTCAATTCCCGTCGGAAAATCCAATCGTGTATGAGGCTTTAGATTTGTCAATTCCCAGGAGAATTCAGGCCATTTTGGATGCCAAAGGCGGTCCAACGTCATTGGGTAACCATTTCATTCTTTTACCTGCTGTTTCCATTACTTGTCCAACACCTGTAGCTTGTCCCTTCTCCTTAACCTAACTGTTGTAGTGCTGACCATACAAGCCAACTCTAACGATAGTGGAACACTTTGGATATAAAATGTAATATGATGTTGGTAATGTCATGTTTTATCAACAGAACAATAATGTACAGTGATGGGGTGTTCCATGGCCTTGTTTCAGACAGCCATATCACTGATTACTGACATGGCTTTATAAATACAGCCACACGCTCAGGAAGCTTTGTTCATCGGTGCCATGACATAGCTTTGTCTGTCAAGAAAGCCATTTATAACTATGTGATTGTGAACATGCTTATATGGTCTTGTTGATAAAGCCATGTCACAAAGTGATATTTTAAATTTGGCCTGTCTTAGGCCGCGTACACACGACCGGTTTTCTCGGCAAAAAAACGACAAGAAAACTGCCGGGAGAGTTTTCTTGCCGAGAAAACCGGCTGTGTGTACGCGGGTTTCAGTTTTCTCGTCCAGAAAACTGCCCAGATTCCCCGACGAGAAAAAAGATGACCTGCGGTCCTTTTTTCTCGTCGAGAATCTCGTCGGCCTGTTTCTCGACGAGAAACCCGAACGTGTGTACACTTACCTGTCGCCGTGGAAACCCGCGCATGCTCAAAATGACTTTGACGCATGCGCGGTAGCTTCCTAGGCATAGGGTGTAGCAAGATGGCGGCGACGGCATCGAATGTGACGAGCGCACGCTCGTCGTAGTGGATGACGTCACCGCGTGCGTGCCATTCAAAAGAACGGCGGTTCTGTTGAATCGTACGTGTGTACACTCGGCCAGGACAAGTTTCTTGTCAAGATTCTCGTCAGGAAAAACAACGTTTTTTTCCTGACGAGAATCTCGGCTGTGTGTACAGGGCTTTACACCTAGGAGCATGCTGTAGCTTAAAAAAAAAATCTTTCATCTAATTTTGGCCTTGCGGTGCCACTAGGCAAATATAAAGGCTAGTTTAGCCAAAATTTGTAATTTTGATGCAAAAATCAAGTTTGCCAAATTGTTTGTGCATCACTAAGGAACACCGTAACACCTAATCTAACCCCTAAAATTAAATCTTGGCTCCTAAAACCTAACCTTTTAAACCTCAACTCCTAACCCTCAGCTCAACACTAAATTAACCATACTGATTGGCACAGAAAGCAACCATTCCTGTACTAAGATCTATGTACCTAGAATTACCTAATATACAGTTTTTCAGTGCAGAAGGGCAAAATGGTTGTAAAAAATTTGAATTCATATACATTACAGTAAGGGGAAATAATATTTTTGACCCCTATCAATCGGCAAGATTTCTGGCTCCCAGGTGTCTTCTATACAGGTAATGAGCTGAGATTAGGAGCACTCTTAAAGGGAGTGCTCCCAATCTCAGCTTGTTACCTGTTAAAAAGACACCTGTTCACAGAAGCAATCAATCAGATTCCAATCTCTCCACCATGGCCAAGACCAAAGAGCTGTCCAAGGATGTCAGGGACAAGATTGTAGACCTAAACAAGGCTGGAATGGGCTACAAGACCATCGCCAAGCAGCTTGGTTAGAGGGTGACAACAGTTGGTGCGATTGTTCGTAAATGGAAGAAAAATAAAATAACTGTCAATCTCGAAAAAGGAAAATGGGCGGGACTTTGTATGAGGCACAAAAGACGTGTCTCCATCCCTATATTGGTTGCAGGCAAAAAAGTTCGAACTTTAAATGAGGCATATGACAGACCATAAATTATATAAACATATCAAAGTATTTATTATTAAAATATTAAGGAGTATATCTAGCACATAATATATACATGCAGAATTGATATATGTACAAAACATGAATACATTAAATATATGTACACACAAGTATTACATTGGTGTCAAGGCACATGCTGATGGCCATTGGTGGCTCCATGTAATTAGTAGAAAATAATAATATAAAAAATATATATAAATTGTGACAGCAGGAAGGTAAAGTCACCTGGTTGCATCCAGCGGGGTAGATATATTTCTCCCAGATTCAGGCTTTATGCCGACTTATACAACTAGGGAGGGAGTTGATGAAGCCCAGCTGAGGCTAGTGGGCTCATGGATGATTCATACCTCTAGGGAGAGTGCTGGGCGTCGTGCAGGCAGGGAGTTGATGAGACCAGCTGAAGCTTGTCAGCTCGTTTAAGGCCTCTATAAAAACTCCCAGCTTCATTAGGTGTTTGCTCATGCCTGGAACCAGACCTGTGTGGACTGTCTAGGGAGAGTGAACCCCTGTGCGGTGAGACAAAGCCTGTGTGGCTATTTGTTTGGACATTTACTAAACCAGGGACTTAGGGACTAGGACAGCACCAGGCTGATCCCAGTTGTTAGGAAACCTGCATGTTTAGTCAGAGGTCAAGCTGACCAGGGTTTATTTTGTTTGTTTCTTTTTGCTTTGCTGTGTTTTTTTGTCACTGTAAATAGAGAAATAAACCGCACCTTTTTGATCTTGAAAACCACAACCTCCGTCTGCTGGGCCTGTTTTTGTGTGGGGAGCCCATCCAGGGGATCACACACACCCGCTGCCGAGCTAACCCCCCCACAAAATATAGAAGAAAGAAACATGATGGACTGAAGTCATGACTGCATCCTAAAACATGATGGACATGTCTGAAAAAGACCAGTAAATTTATTAAAAACCTCAAGAAGTAATGTTATATATAATAACAAGGAAGGAAATTATCCAATCCTTTAAGACTTACATGGAGCTAATGAGCAGGACATACGGTATAGTCCACCCATGGACCCATGAAGTAGCCCATCCCGGGAGCTGAGATAGGATACCCACAGGCAAAGCACGCACGCACAGAGCACCCCACAAATTTTGAGACTTCCATAGGTGCTGGTTAAGGGTGCCTGACCCCAAGGTCTGTAAAAAACATATATATGGATAGTGATAATATCACATGTGAAGTAATACTAAGGGAGCATCTTGCACCTAGGGGGTACACACACCTTTACAGACCTTGGGGTCAGGCACCCTTACCCAGCACCTATGGAAGTCTCTAAATTTGTGGGGTGCTCTGTGTGTGCTTTGCCTGTGGGTGTCCTACCTCAGCTCCCGTGATGGGCTACTTCATGGGTCCCTGGGTGGACTATACAGTATGTCCTGCTCATTAGCTCCATGTAAGTCTTATAGGATTGGATAATTTCCTTCCTTGTTATTATATATAACAATATTACTTGAGGTTTTAAATACATTTACTGGTCTTTTTCAGACATGTCGACGCATCCACCCCTGATGAGTGTTTTTTTACCATGAAACGCGTCGGGCCTATTTAGGATGCAGTCATGACTTCAATCCATCATGTTTCTTTCTTTTATATTTATATATATTTTTTATATTATTTTCTACTAATCACATGGAGCCACCAATGGCCATCAGAATGTGCCTTGACACCAATGTAATACTTGTGTGTACATATATTTAATGTATTCAAGTTTTGTACATATATCAATTCTGCATGTATATATTATGTGCTAGATATGCTCCTTAATAATAAATACTTTGATATGTTTATATAATTTATGGTCTGTCATATGCCTCATTTAAAGTCCCAAACTTTTTTGCCTGCAACTGTCAATCTCCCTCGGTCTGGGGCTCCATGCAAGATCTCACCTCGTGGAGTTTCAATGATCATGAGAACGGTGAGGAACCGGCCCAGAACTACATGGGAGAATCTTGTCAATGATCTCAAGGCATATTGGAGAGTGTGTACGAATGATCAGCTCACCAAAGTGGGTGCCGCCCCTGGCTCGCCACCATAGAACACAGGTATGGAAGAAAAACAGCCGCACACCACCGGGAGCTTGAATGAAGAAGAATCCTTTATTCAAATGTACCAGAGATAAACAGGATACACAGAATGCAAGGTAGATGATGCAGTGATCTCAAGGCAGCTGGGACCATAGTCACCAAGAAAACAATTAGTAACACACTAGGCCGCAACGGACTGAAATCCTGCAGCGCCCGCAAGGTCCCCCTGCTCAAGAAAGCACATGTACAGCCCGTCTGAAGTTTGCTAATGAACATCTAAATGATTCAGAGGAGAACTGGGTGAAAGTGTTGTGGTCAGATGAGACCAAAATCAAGCTCTTTGGCATCAACTCAACTCGCTGTATTTGGAGGAGGAGAAAAACTGCCTATGACCCCAAGAACACCATTCCCACTGTCAGACACGGAGGTGGAAACATTATGCTTTTGGTTTTTTTTTTTCCTAAGGGGACAGGACAATTTTACTGCATCAAAGGGACGATGGACGAGGCCATATACTGTCAAATCTTGGGTGAGAACCTCCTTCCCTCAGCCAAGGCATTGAAAAATGGATCATGGATGGGTATTCCAGCATGACAATGACCCAAAACACACGGCCAAGGCAACAAAGGAGTGTCTTAACCACTTAAGCCCCGGACCATTTGGTAGCTAAAGGACCAGAGGTGAATTCAGAATTTTGCACTGCGCTGCTTTAACTGTAAATTGTGCGGACATGCAATGTTGTACCCAAACGAAATTTGCGTCCTTTTCTTCCCACAAATAGAGCTTTCTTTTAATGGTATTTGATTGCCTCTGCGATTTTTATTTCTTGCGATATAAACGGAAAAAGACCGAAAATTTTGAAAAAAAATGATATTTTCTACTTTTTGTTATAAGAAAAATCGAATAAACTCAATTTTAGTCATACATTTAGGCCAAAATGTATTCAGCCACATGTCTTTAGTAAAAAAAATTTCAATAAGCGTATATTTATTGGTTTGCGCAAAAGTTATAGCGTTTACAAACTAGGGTACATTTTCTGGAATTTACACAGCTTTAAATTTCTGACTGCCTATCTCATTTCTTGAGGTGCTAAAATGGCAGGGCAGTACAAAACCCCCCCAAATGACCCCATTTTAGAAAGTAGACACCCCAAGGAAATTGCTGAGAGGCATGTTGAGCCCATTGAATATTTTTTTTTTTTGTCCCAAGTGATTGAATAATGACAAAAAAAAAAAAATACAAAAAGTTGTCACTAAATGATATATTGCTCACACATGCCATGGTTATATGTGGAATTGCACCCCAAAATAAATTTTGCTGCTTCTGAGTACGGAGATACCACATGTGTGGGACTTTTTAGGAGCCTAGCCGCGTACGGGACCCCGAAAACCAATCACCGCCTTCAGGATTTCTAGGCACAAATTTTTGATTTGACTCCTCACTACCTATCACAGTTTCGAAGGCTATAAAATGCCAAAATAGCACAAAACCCCCCCAAATGACCCCATTTTGGAAAGTAGACACCCCAAGCTGTTTGCTGAGAGGCATGGTGAGTATTTTACAGCTCTCATTTGTTTTTGAAAATGAAGAAAGAACATTTTTTTTTTTTTTTTTTTTTTTTCAATTTTCAAAACTTTGTGACAAAAAGCGAGATCTGCAAAATACTCACAATACCTCTCAGCAAATAGCTTGGGGTGTCTACTTTCCAAAATGGGGTCATTTGGGGGGGTTTGTGCCATCTGGGCATTCCATGGCCTCCGAAACTGTGATAGGCAGTGAGAAGTGAAATCAAAAATTGACACCCTTAGAAAGCCTGAAGGCGGTGATTGGTTTTTGGGGTCCCGTACGCGGCTAGGCTCCCAAAAAGTCTCACACATTTGGTATCCCCGTACTCAGGAGAAGCAACAGAATGTATTTTGGGGTGTAATTCCACATATGCCCATGGCATGTTTGAGCAATATATCATTTAGTGACAACTTTGTGCAAAAAAAAATAAAAAATTGTCTTTTTTCCGCAACTTGTGTCAACATATAAAATATTCCATGGACTCGACATGCCTCTCAGTATATAGCTTGGGGTGTCTACTTTCCAAAATGGGGTCATTTGGGGGGGGGTTTTGAACTGTTCTGGCATTTTATACACAACATTAGGAAGCTTACATCCACTCTTCTAACCACTTGAAGACAAAGCCCTTTTTGACACTTTTTGTTTACATGAAAACATATTTTTTTTTGCATGAAAATTATGTTGAACCCCATAACATTATATATATTTTTAAAGCAAAGGCCCTACAGAATAAAATGGTGGGTGTTGCAATTTTTTTTTCTACACAGTATTTGCGCAGCGATTTTTCAAACGCATTTTTTGGGGAAAAAAAATACACTTATTTTAATGCACTAAAACACACTATATTGCCCAAATTTTTGATGAAATAAAAAAGATGATCTTAGGCCGAGTACATAGATACCAAACACGACATGCTTTAAAATTTCACACAAACGCGCATTGGCGACAAACTACATACATTTTTAAAAGCCTTTACAGGTTACCCCGTTAGATTTACAGAGGAGGTCTACTGCTAAAATTACTGCCCTCGATCTGACCTTCGCGGTGATACCTCACATGCATGCTGCAATTGCTGTTTACATATGACGCCAGACCGACGCTTGCGTTCGCCATTGGGCAAGAGCAGGGCAGGACAGGGGTGCTTTTTTCTTTTTTTTTTTTTTTTTTTTTTATTATTAATTTTGCTTTTTTATTTTATTTTTAAACTTTCTTCCATATATAATTTTTTTTTTTTTTTTTATTGTTATCTCAGGGAATGTAAATATCCCCTATGATAGCAATAGGTAATGACAGGTACTCTTTTTTTGAAAAAACTGGGGTCTATTGGACCCTAGATCTTTCCTCTGCCCTCAAAGCATCTGACCACACCAAGATCGGTGTGATAAAATGCTTTCCCAATTTCCCAATGGCGCTTTTTATATCCGGGGGGGGACATTCCCTCCCACTGCTTGTAAAAGCAGTCCAGAGGCTAAATAGCCACTAGGATTGCTTTTACATGAAAGCCGGCCGCAGGCTGAAAAGAATGATACCAAGATGATACCTAAACCCGCAGGCATCATTCTGGTATAAACATTCAAAGTCCAGCAACATACCAGTACGTTGCTGGTCCTTGTTGGACATGTATTGTAATCTTTTTTTTCATGCAGCCTGTTGGCTGAACGAAAAAAAAAGATTGATCGGTGGGTAGAATACCGCCCTTCATCCACCCACTTCTAATGATAGGCATACATGCACCATTTATATATGCCGAAGCATGGGGGCATCTTCCTGCAAAAGTTATGCCGCGTACACATGGTCAGACTTTTCCACGGGCAAGCCTCCGTCGGAATTTCGACCGTATGTACGCGGCATTAGGAGCAAAATCGCTCCTCTGCCCCTGATGCCCCAATGCTTCGCATATATGCTTTTTTTTTTTTTTTAACTGTGGTGGTGAAATCACCTCCTACAGCACTGGAGTCGCAGGGATCAGGCCTGTCTCTGCGAACGCTGCAGTTATGTGTGTTGTGTTTTGTAAGTGACAGTGATCGATCGATACTGCACTTGGGTGGCCTGGGCTGGACGGAGGGGCAAAACGCAGGTGCTAGCAGGTATCTGGGCTGATCCCACTAACAGTGCGTTTTTGGGAACCCTAAACTGCTGGGGACGCTAGTATAGATCTGATCAGATCAGATATTGATCTGTTCAGATACTATACCACTAAGAGGGGTGTATGCTTAACGCGTGGGTGTTCGCGCTACTGGCACTAACCTGACGCTGCCTGGGGTGTGACGCAGACCCTCTCTGACGCTAAAACCTAATTGATATCTCCCGCCGGGCGATCAGGGGGTTAAACCTTTATTGGGTTATATATACGGCGGGTGCCCTGACGCTATAAAAAGCAAACTAACTAACCAGCATCACCCGTAACACTTGTATGATCACTGGTGAAAGGGTTAACTAGGGGCAATTAGAGGGTTAAAACCTTTATTAGGTAATATATGGGGGTACCCGACGCTATAAAAACCTGACGGCGAACCTAAAAAAAAATTACTGGCTACCTATCGGCATCACCGACGCTAAGACATCGATCAGAAAAACGATCGCTTAGCGACAGTGGTGATAGGGGGTGAAAGGGTTACCTGGGGGGCGATCAAGGGGGTTAAACCTTTATTAGATAATATATGGGGGTACCTGACGCTATAAAAACCTGCGGCGAACCTAAAAAAAAATACTGGCTACCGATCAGCATCACCGACGCTAAGACATCGATCAGAAAAATGATCGCATAGCGATGGCGGTGCTAGGGGGTGAAAGGGTTACCTGGGGAGTGATCAAGGGGGTTAAACCTTTATTAGATAATATATGGGGGTACCCGACGCTATAAAAACCTGCGGCGAACCTAAAAAAAATTACTGGCTACCGATCAGCATCGCCGACGCTAAGACATCGATCAGAAAAATTATCGCTTAGTGACAGTGGTGATAGGGGGTGAAAGGGTTACCTGGGGGGCGATCAAGGGGGTTAAACCTTTATTAGGTAATATATGGGGGTACCCGACGCTATAAAAACCTGCGGCGAACCTAAAAAAAATTACTGGCTACCGATCAGCATCACCGACGCTAAGACATCGATCAGAAAAATAATCGCTTAGCGACGGCGGTGCTAGGGGGTGAAAGGGTTATCTGGGGGGGGTTAGGGGGCTACACTGGAGCTAAAACTAAATGTAGTGACACTTTTACAGTCACAAATGTCACTGATTGCAGTGATCACTAAATAAATGGTCACTGCAATCAGTGACACTGTGACTGGGGGGTGATCTGGGGGGGCGATTTATGTGCCTATGTGTCCTGGTGTCAGTGTGCTGTTTTGTGTACTAACCTGCATCTTCTCCTGTACGGCGCTCGGTATATGTGAGTGCCGCAGGAGAGATGACATCACTTCCTCCTGCCTGGCAGGCAGGGGAAGCTCTCTCATTCGCCGGGAGCGATCGAGAGGGGGGGGCCGGAATCGAACGGCCGTCCCCTCATGCCGGATCGCTCCCGAAGGTAAAACGACCACCCACTGTAAAGAAGGGGGGTCCGATCGGACCCCCCAACTATACAAAGGCAATCACGTATATGTACGTGATTCTGCCTGTCGGTGCCATTCTGCCGACGTATATTTACAGTGGGCGGTCGTTAAGTGGTTAAGAAGAAGCACATTAAGGTCCTGGAGTGGCCTAGCCAGTCTCCAGACCTTAACCCCATAGAAAATATGTGGAGGGAGTTGAAGGTTCACATTACCAAAACATCAGCCTTAAAACTTTAATGACTGGGAGAGGATCTGCAAAGAGGGATGGGACAAAATCCCTCCTGACATGTGTGCAAACCTGGTGGCCAACTACAAGAAACGTCTGACCTCTGTGATTGCCAACAAGGGTTTTGCCACCAATTACTAAGTCAGGGATCAGGAACCTTTTTCCACTTAACCACCTCCCTACTGTGCACGAAAACCCCCTTCCTGCCCAAGCCATTTTTCAGCTTTCAGCGCTGTCACACTTTGAATGACAATTGTGCGGTCGTGCGACGTGGCTCCCAAACGAAATTTGCGTCCTTTTTTTCCCACAAATAGAACTTTCTTTTGGTGGTATTTGATCACCTCTGCGGTTTTTATTTTTTGCGCTATAAACAAAAGAAGAGCGTCCAGTTTGGAAAAACAACACAATTTTTTACTTTTTGCTATAATAAATACCCATTTTTTTTTTTTTTTTTAATAAAATTTTCCTCAGTTTAGGCCGATACGTATTCTTCTACATATTTTTGGTAAAAAAAAAAAATCGCAATAAGCGCGTATTGATTGGTTTGCGCAAAAGTTATAGCGTCTACAAAATAGGGGATAGATTTATAGCATTTTTATTTATTTTTATTTTTTATTAGTAATGGCGGCGATCTGCGATTTTTATTGTGACTGCGATATTGCGGGGGACACATCGGACACTTTTGACACATTTTTGGGACCATTCACATTTATACAGCGATCCCTGCTATAAAAATGCATTGATTACTGTATAAATGTGATTGGCAGGGAAGGGGTTAACCACTAGGGGGCAGGAAGGGGTTAAATATGTTCCCTCAATGTGTTCTAACTGTGGGGGGAGGGGACTGACTGGGGGAGGTGACCGATGGTTGTCCCTATGTACAAGGGACACACCATCGGTCCCCTCTCCCTCACAGGACGTGGATCTCTGTGTTTACACACAGAGATCCACTTTCCTGCTCGTTTCCCGGGCAATCGCGAGTGCCCGGCGGCAATCGCGGCCGCCGGGGCCTTGTGAATGCGGCGGGCGCGCGCGCGCCTCCTAGCTCATTTTAAAGGGAGGACGTCATATGTCCTCCCAGAACGAGAGTGTCCTCCGCCCGCCGTCAATTGACAGTGGGCGGGGGACAAGTGGTTAAGGGCCGGATTCAACGTGTGTGAATGCATGGAGGTCAGCATTCACCTGCTAATAAATGAAGATAATAATCTGGACCCCTTCACATTACACAGCCCCTGCACTTCTGGACCCCTTTACATTACACTGCCTCCCCTACATATTACACAGCCCCCCCCCCCCCCATCTTATGCTTCAAAATTGCGCACACTCGTGGAATAGAGACAAACGACGGTACTTAAAAATATCCATAGGTGACGCTTTAAAAATGTCTACAGGTTACCAACTTCGCGTTACAGAGTAGGTCTTGTGCTAGAATTTATTGCTCTCGCTCAAAAGATTGCGGCGATACCTCACATGTGCGGTTTGAACACTGTTTGCGGTCGCGGCTTACGTATGCGTTCCCTTCTGCGCGAGAGCACAGAGGGATGGGGCGTTTTTACTATTTCTTTTTTTTTTGTTCTTTTTATTTCTTTTTTTTTTCTTTTTTTTTACACTGTACCTTTTTAAAAAATAAATAAAATTCTGATCACTTTTATTGTTGTCTCAGAAGGAATGTAAACATCCCTTGTGACCGTAATCGACAGTGACAGGTACTCTTTATGGGGGGATCTGGGGTCTATGAATCTCTCCTTTGCACTTAAAAGCATTCAAAACGCCAAGTTTGGCTGTTTTGAATGCTGTCATTTTTTTTAAATTTGGCGCCTTTAAGTCTTCTGTAAACTGGAAGTGATGTCATGACATCACTTCCAGGTTACTAGATCCGAGACGCAATCAAAGCCAATTGCGGCTTTGTTCGGTCCCCGAACCAGCCAGCGGACGTGTCAGCTGGCCGCTCGGGTCTCCTGGTGAGACGGGAGAGCCCGGGCGAGCCGCAGAAGTTGGTGGGAGGGGGGGACATCCCCTCCTGCTGCTTGGAATAACAGCCAAGCGACTTCTTGGCTGCATTGATTGTTATCCCAAGAAAGCCAACCAAGTTTAAAATGTTCGTGGGCCTGGTGCACGTGAATTCATCACATGCACTGACGGGCCAGGCTTTTAGCGGCGGCGGGCAGGGTGCGGGGCCATAGGTTGCCGACCCCTGTACTAAGTCATGTTTTGCAAAGGAGTCAAATATTTATTTCACTCATTAAAATGCAAATCAATTTATAACTTTTTTGAAATTCCTTTTTCTGGATATTTTTGTTGTTCTTCTGTCTCTCACTGGTAAAATAAACCTACCATTAAAATTATAGACTGATCATTTCTTTGTCAGTGAGCAAACGTACAAAATCAGCAGGGGATCAAATTACTTTTTTTCCCCCCTCACTGTACATTGGAATTTTCAAACACTAAAAGGCCTATTTTGTTTGCATAAATCTTCATTATGCACAGCTGCCTTGTTATGTGCATGACTTTATTTTTTATCTTATTTGTGTGCCGGAATAGTGAATATTAGCAGAGGAGCTTCTCTAACCATTTCAACACTGATCCTAGATTTGATTTGTTTATTGGATAAATTATAACATGAAGTATTAAGATTGCTGTTCATTCAACAGGTGATTAAAAGAATGATAAAGTGCTGTAACCAACTGTCCTGCCACACTCAGGTATGTGCCTGTTGCTGCAGTTTTTCCCCGATACCCAATCTGCAGACCTTTTGGTACTTGTTGTGAGGCCCTTAGATACTGGGATCATTTCTTTTTTGTTATCAGTTATCTCTAGTAGTCTCTTTATAACATGTTCCCAGACTCTGTGTACTTTAGCGTGTCTCCAGTTAACCACCACTGCTGTATTCTGTGTTGTATGTGTTAAAAGAGAAGTGTGGGAAATTTTAAAAAAAATGAACAAATTTATGCTCACCTATATGGCTGCAGCATTAATCCGATGCTGCAGCTGTGTCCCCAGCTGGCTCGAAGACTGAGAACTGAGCAGTCAAATGACTGCTGCTCGCTGAGTTCTTGGTCTTCACTGAGCAGAGAGAGGTGGCTTTCAGTCACTGGCTCTCTGCTCTGTCCCTCCAGAGCTCACTGGAGCGCCAGGCTGTGGAGGACACTGGAGGGTCTGGCTCAGGCTTTCAGCGGCACATTAAGAGGCTCAGCCGCCAGTCAGACATCTGGATGGAACCTAAAGTCGGGATCCTTGCAGAGCCTGAAGACCCAGAAGAGAAGTATGACCAAAAAAGCTTTGGCCATACTTCTCTTTGAAACTACTCATTCATAAAGCTATTTAGGAAACATTGAATTGTTCACATTTGTTTCTGTCCCTAAAGGAGCTTACAGATGTTCCTGCAGCAGTCATACACAGCAGGCCTTTGCAGGGCTTGCGCTACCACTAGGCACTGCCGCCTAGGGTGCAGCCACGGCCACCTGGCAGGGGCTAACTGGGTCAGCCGCCACAGACTTGCCTTAAAGCAGGGCTGGCCGGGGCCACTGGGCTGCATGATCTCGGAGAGGAATATCAGAGCAGGATGCAGTGATGCTAAAGTGTTTGGCGGAGGATAGGAGCGTGCCTTCTGTGCAGCCGGCTCTGTGAACCTTGTACAGAGGGCGGAGGCAAGCACACATTCATGCTTCGGTCTCGGCAGCTCCAGTAAGTCCCAGTGTGTAGTTGTCTGTGGAGGTAGCATATGTATAGACTGGCAGTGTCGGTGGAGAGGTATGCTATCTCTGGTGTGGTTTGTGAAGGTCCATGTACTGAGGAGAGAATTCTAACATTACCCGAGCTGGAATGTAATACAAGAGCAGGTAGAGGCACTACAAGTGTCAGCGGCCCCTTTACATGTTGGGGGGCACTACAAGTGTCAGCAGTTTTTTTTTTTTTTGGGAGGGGGGGTGCAGGTAGCTGGTCTTGCCTAGGGTGCAAAATAGTCTAGCATCGGCATTGGGCCTTTGGGTGGGAGGGAACTATTGTGTCAGCATGCCTTTTACATTTTGTGAGGAAACCAGAATACCTGGAGAAAATCCACATAAGTAAAGAGAACATAGATGCAATATGCAGATAGGGTTGGGTTAAGTGTAAACCTCTGCACGATAAATATATATATATATATATATATATATATATATTGTTATATTCTACAGTCTATCACTAAGATTTTATGATTAGGATTATTCTTTTTACAGGTCGCTATACTCTGCCAGTTCCTTAGAGAAGTTGATTATAAAACTGCTTTCAAAGCTCTTCAAGAACAAAATAGGTAATGCTGCAAGTAGAAAAGATGGCCATCCAAAAAGTGTTTTTTTGTTTTTTTTTTAGATAGGGATTCTAACCACAATCATGTTTTAATGGTTGTGTTCTTGTTTGTGAGATATTTATTTCCTGTCACAGGAAGCACCAGTAAGAAGGACAGGAACTAAAGCAAAATCTCCCCATAGGTCACACATAACCAATAAAAAAATTAAAATAAAAGCTGGCAAAGGTTCTAACCCCTCGATACTAAGAAAAATGTTCTCTTAATCATACAGTACACAACACAAGCTGAGTATTCATAAACCCTTGGTTATACCGATGCAATTTACAGAACCATCTTCTGCCTTGCTCTTTTGTGTTCCCAATAATAAGTTCTGATACTAATTTCTAGGATGGCTCTGAATTCCATTCACATGACCAGAATCTGATGTATGCCCTTTGCAGGAGCACATTTCTTTGGTGAGAGACTTGACAAAATTCATAAAAGATGTCACAGATTGGCTATTCTTTTACACCAAAAAGTTCAAAAACCCATTGCCTTTTGGAGTCTCTACCTTCACAAAACACAGAGCACATTAACGTTCTATCCAGGCTTCAACTTCTAAGCCTTAGGCCCCTTTCACACTGGGGCAGTGGATGCGTCGGCGGTAAAGCGCCGCTATTTTTAGCGTCGCTTTACTGTCAATTTTGGGGCGCTATTCGGCTGCTAGCGGGGCGCTTTTACCCCCCGCTAGCACCCGAGAAAGGGTTAAAACCACCGCAAAGCGCTGCTGCAGCTGCGCTATGCCGGCGGCATTGCCGCGCTGCCCATTCATTTCAATGGGCAGGAGCGGTATACACACCGCTCCAAAGATGCTGCTAAGAAGGACTTTTTTTTACCGCCCTGCCAGCGCACCACTCCAGTGTGAAAGCCTATGCTATGAGTAAGCATCATGTCTTGATGTGAAACGCGTGAGCCTTGTTCCCTGCATGTCCACTTCTTCATGTTTGATTGCTTTGGATGGTTTTTGAATATTTTTGGATTTTTACTTTTTCATAATAAACGTTTGAACAGAGTGCGGCAGTCCAGGAAATTTTCTTTCTCCATGGATCAGAGCAGAGCCAGCACCTGTGAGTGAAGCAAGGCGGGAGAAATCAGAGGGATTTGGAACCTTCAGAGCGGTACACCTTCTCCCAGTGTGAAAGCCCTCGGGGCTTTCACACTGGAGAGACAGCAGCGGCTCTTTCAGGGCGCTTTGCATGCGCTATTTTTAGCGTTGTCGCGCCTGCAAAGCGCCCCAGTGTGAAAGGGGTCTAAGGTCAGCCCTTTCTTTCGGAGCAAGACTTTTATAGCCCACAAAGTCTTCCCAAAAAACCCTCTTCCCGGTGAAGGGGTGCCCTCACTCTTAAGAGTGGGGGGGGGGGGGGAAAGTCTGTGACACTTTGCTTTGTTTGGGTCAAAGATGGCCCAGAGCGGAGTTCAGTCGGCGGTTTCAAAGAGATACAAAATAGAGTTCAGAACTCCCCTTCACTGCAAAATCTGCCTAAGGACAGTCAGATTTACAGAATGCCCTGAACCATCTCTTGTCTAGGGGAGTAGATGTTCTAGTACCCTTAGAGGACAGAGTCAAAGGATTCTATTTTAAAAAAAAGTGGGGGTATCCATCCTATTCTGAAACTAAATTCCCTAAACAAATTCCTTCATATTCCAAAATTTTACATGGAATCGGCAAGTTCAGTTATTGCCTCTCTGAGACATGGGAAATACTTATCATTAGTAGACATCCAAGATGGTCTCCTACTGCAAAGCGTAGAAAGCACTGATGAGGTAGATAAAGGGGAATATGCAGATAATCGCTCATAGGTTGTTGCACTGTTTTGCTTATCCCCTGTGCCCCCGGGGTATTCACAAAGGTCCTCACACCTCATCTTGTTCTAAAAGCACAGGGCATCCAGGTCGCAGGTTATGTAAAAGACCTCCTTCTGACGGACTCCTCTCCCTTCCAGCTATTGGGAAATATTCACTAGAAAATGTATATGCTTCTGGCTGTCAGTTGGGGGGATCAACTTCCAAAAATCTGTTCTCCAACCTTGTCTTTGCCTTGAATACTTGGGTCTGATCCCATGTATAATATTCCCTTCACATACATTCTTGGAAAAGGCAAGAATTTAATAGATGCTGCAGCAACTGTCAGCTAAAGACTGGAACCAGAAGCAAAAGTATATGTCGCCCGCACAACGAGGATCCTTGAAAATAAGTCCAAGAATTTATTTCATGATCACATCCCAGTGTAAAGTACAATTTCTTTATCGTACATCATGGGACACAGAGCCTTAAGTAATTTACTTAATGGGTAATAGGCCTACCTTCAGGTGTTGACACTGGTAAACCCTAATTAAGGAAGTTTACTCCCTATATAACCCCTCCTCCTTCCAGGAGCACATCCGTTTTTTCGCCAGTGTCTAAAGGTGTTGGTCACGAGTGAAGATGTGCTCTGAGGAGCTCCAGGAGGGATCCATGCTGGATTAAAATTCCTCCATAAAAAGAAGCCAGATCCACCACAGTGCCACTGTGGCCTAAATGGATGGTACCTGGGACCTCGTATCCGAAGCACGAGGTTTTGCCTGTAACGCCTCTCTTTGTAGGGCTGGACCCCTGGAAACCAGGGCTTAGGTCTTGTTACATTACCTATTTGCTTCCTGATGGGGTGCTATACATGGCCCAAGGCAGTGGAAATCCCTTTTCAGGGACCCCCGTCCTTGAAGGTTTGGCTAAACACAGCCCACCGTGATGGGTGAAAGCTGGATTTTTTCTGTTAATTCAGAAAAATCCTGCGACGATGATAAGGTAAGGAAGAAACTTAGGTATTTTCAATGTCTATGTATTTCTTCCATTAAGGAAAAGAGATTGTCATGCCTTAAAGTCTCCACTAGAGGGAGCCTATGCACTTACCATACTCTGTCGTATTCACTAAGCTCAGTTCGTGCTTGATTGGTACAGCAGGTGGAGGGGATATTCTTACCAAGGTAAGATAAAGCCTTTTAAAAGAGTTTTTTTCCCCCCTCTGATGGGACCAGTGGGTTAGGGAGACAGCAGCGCTGCACCCCCCTTACTTACCCCCTCCCCCCGCCGTGGGGGATGCAGAGGTCCGCTATGTACCATGATAGGATTGTCTGGCTATTTTTTTGTTTCTCTACCTCATTGCAGTCTCTGCTCCCCTCCCCCTCCCCTTCTCTTGTTTGGTCAGGGATCCATAGAAAAAAAAAAAAAAAAACTTTTTTTTTTTTTTTTAATGGAAAAAGGGGGCAGGATTTTTTCCGGAGGGGGCGTAGCCTAAACGCAGTACCGCAAAAATGGGAAACATATCGCCATGTCAGTCTCTCCTCCGCTGCTGAGGAGGAAGCATACACAGAGACACACGAGCTGTGAGACACGTATGGGTTGCACTGGCATTCCTGATTCAGGAAAGACACTCTTTTCAGCACTAGACTGAAACTTTATAGCGGCTTTTAAAGTCATGACTATTTTCAGCGATTTAGTGCAATTTGTATAGCGCCTCTGTTTTTGTACTTAGGACTATGCCTACCAAAAAAGACACCTCAAGGGCCAAAAAAGCAAAGATTTCACCCCCAGGCATTGAGACTTCTAGCTGTAATTCCATGCTGTCATTCTCGCCTGAATTACCAATTATGGCAACACAGGGTGACCCATTGGAACAAATTGATGGTGCAACTGCCTCTCACATCTCAGCACCTAGATATGTGACTGAAGATGCCCTCTCCTCCTCCCTCCAGGGTATGGAAGAAAGATTAGCAGCTTTAATCGCATCCTCTATTCAGAGTGATAAGAAACGTACTAGCCCTTCCCCCACTTTAGCTTTACTAGGGGAACAGTGGACTCACGATGAGGTGTTACCCTCAATCGATCAGGAAGAAAATCAAACCGATGATTCCTCCTTGGAGGAGACAAGGGTAGATGAACCTTTTTCAGCTTCCCAAACTGAGAAATTGCTGATACAATCTCTTACAGAAATGGTTCGCTCCACCTTCATGCTGCCTCTAACAGAGTCTCATGAAAACCCGGCCTCTTCCTTGGGTTCTTTGAAACCTTCCCATGCTTTGCATGCGTTTCCAGCACATGCATTGCTAGAACAGCTTATTTTTCCGGAATGGGATCATCCGGATAAACATTTTCTCCCTCCTAAGAGTTTTGCAAATCGCTATCCTCTGGAGGAAAGATTCTCCAAAAGATGGAAAGTACCAGCAGTTGACGCTGCGATTTCCAATGTGAATAATAACTTGACTTGTCCTGTAGACAATGCACAAATGCTTAAGGATCCAACAGATAAGAAGTTGGAATCCCTGCTAAAATCTGCCTTTTCCATAGCAGGTGCCGTCACTCAGCCAGCAGTCGCCGCAATAGGCGTCTGCCAATCCCTAAAGGACCAATTTAAATTGGCCCTTAGAGAACTTCCTACACAACAAGCTCGGGATTTGGCTGAACTACCTAAGGCATTATGTTTTGCCATAGATGCCATTAAAGATTCCATTCACCAGGCATCCCGCCTTACGCTTATGCTTGTACATATGCGCAGGATCCTGTGGCTAAAGAATTGGTCAGCTGAAACACCATGTAAGAACCTCCTAACTGGGTTTCCCTTCCATGGGGAGCGACTTTTCGGAGAGGACTTGGATAAATATATCAAGACAATTTCTAGTGGGAAAAGCACGCTTTTACCCGTCAAAAGAAAATACAAACGCCCTTCATTTAAACGGGCCCTTTCCCCTGCGCCAAGGGCTTCCGCCTCTAAGCAGTGGCGACGGCCTCCGCCGTCAGACTCTAGAGGAAGACCTCAGAGTCAGACCCAGGCTCAAAAGAAGCCCTGGGGTAGGACATCTGCAAAACAGAATCCTAAAGCCTCGTCATGAAGAGGCAACCCCCCTCACCAAGGTGGGGGGAAGACTTCTGCACTTTTCAGAAGTCTGGAAAAGGGATATTCAGGACACATGGGTCATCTCCAGGGTAACGCAGGGATACAAGCTGGAATTCCACCATCTCGTTTCCTAAGATCAAGCGTACCCAAGGATCCAGAGAAGAAACAATTTCTGTTTCAAGCACTAGACCGATTAAGATCTCAAGGGGTGATCATACAGATCCCCCACAAGGGAACAAGGTCTGGGGTTTTATTCAAATCTTTTCATGGTACCAAAACCAAATGGAGATGTCAGACCCATTCTAGATCTAAGAAAGCTAAATCAATTCCTGAAGATCCGCTCCTTTCGCATGGAGACAATCAGATCAGTAGTTTCTATCCTTCTAGGAGGAGAACTTCTCGCGTCAATCGACATCAGGGATGCATATCCCTATATTCCCTGCTCATCAAAAATTTCTGCGGTTCAAATTAGAACAGCATTTCCAGTTTGTAGCCCTGCCCTTCGGGCTAGCCACAGCACCCACGGTGTTCACCAAGGTGCTGGCCCCACCTCTAGCCAGGTTAAGGGCACAGGGCATAACAATCATAGCGTACCTAGACAATCTATTACTTATAGATCAATCAGTGATTCGCTTGGAGCAAGCTGTACCCACTACAACCGACTATCTGAAAGCATTGGGTTGGATTCTCAATCTGGAGAAATCTTCCTTAATACCGCTAAAACGACTGGAGTACTTGGGTCTGATCATAGACACAGCCCAGGAAAAGGTGTTCTTGCCTCTAGCAAAGATTAACTCGAAAAAAGAATTGGTACGGCGGGTCAGGTCAAATGGCAATCCCTCCATTCGCCTCTGCATGAGGTTACTAGGAACCATGGTGGCTTCATTCGAAGCAGTTCCTTTTGCCCAGTTCCATTCAAGACTGTTGCAAAACAGTATCCTGTCTGCTTGGAACAAAACAATTCAAGCCTTAGACTCGCCAATGCGGCTGTCCCCAAGAATGGCCCAAAGCCTCACTTGGTGGTTACTAACCCAGAATCTGCTGAAAGGAAGATCCTTCAGACCAGTTATCTGGAAGGTTGTAACAACGGATGCCAGCCTCTCAGGCTGGGGAGCAGTACTAGAAAGGAAAACTGTCCAAGGACAATGGTCAAGGACCGAAAGAGGCTTGCCCATCAATATCCTAGAGATTCGGGCAGTACGTCTGGCTCTAAAGGCCTGGACTTCCAGGCTACAGAATTACCCTGTCAGGATTCAATCCGACAATGCCACAGCTGTGGCCTATATCAATCACCAAGGGGGCACCAAGAGTCTCTCAGCGCAGAGAGAGGTGAACCATATTCTAACTTGGGCAGAAAGGAATGTTCCTTGCCTTTCTGCAATATTCATTCCCGGAGTAGAGAATTGGCAGGCGGACTACTTAAGTCGCCAGCAGTTATTCCCAGGGGAATGGTCGCTTCACCCTGACATATTTTGGCCTGTTTGCCAAAGATGGGGGACTCCGGACGTAGATCTCCTAGCATCCAGATTCAACACAAAGTTGGTCAACTTTGTGGCCAGAACAAGGGATCCATTCGCATGCGGAACGGATGCGTTGGTGACCCCATGGGATCAGTTCTCCCTGATATATGCATTTCCCCCCATCCAGTTGCTGCCTCGACTTCTTTGCAGAATCAAGCTGGAAAGGAAGCCGATTATTCTGGTAGCACCAGCATGGCCCAGAAGGTCATGGTATGCAGAAATCGTAAAGATGGCAGTGGAGGGCCCATGGTCCCTCCCACTACGGTCAGATCTGCTCCCTCAGGGACCGATATTCCATCCTTCCTTACGGTCTCTTAATTTAACGGCTTGGCTATTGAAACCCACTTTCTAAAGAGATGTCGGCTTTCCGGGTCAGTTATCTCCACCCTGATCAATGCCAGGAAGCCAGCTTCCAGAACAATATATTATAGAGTCTGGAAGGCTTATGTTTCCTGGTGTGAATCCAAGGGTTGGCACCCTCGGAGATATATCATAGGCAGAATTCTTGCCTTTCTACAATTAGGGGTAGAGATGAAATTGGCCTTAAGTACTATTGAGGGCAAAGTCTCAGCTTTATCAGTCTTATTTCAGAGACCACTTGCTACTCATTCTTTAGTCCAGGGCTTTATACAGGGAGTAACGCGGCTTTATCCGCCCGTCAAGCCTCCCTTGAATCCCTGGGACTTAAATTTGGTTTTTTTCTGTGTTACAAAAACAGCCATTTGAAACAATACATATTCCCCTAGTCCTTCTGACAAGGAAGTTGGTATTTTTGGTTGCTATATCCTCAGCAAGGAGGGTATCAGAGTTGGCTGCTCTTTCTTGTAAAGAGCCGTATTTAATTTTTCATGAGGACAGATTGGTACTACGCCCTCGTCCAGGCTTTTTGCCAAAAGTAATTTCAGGTTTTCACCTGAACCAAGATATTGTCCTGCCATCGTTTTTTCCAAAACCATGTTCCAGGGAAGAAAAGTCACTACATTGTCTTGATGTGGTGAGAGCAGTGAAAATCTATTTAAAGAAAACTGCTCAGATCCGTAAGACTGATGTCTTCTTTATTCTGCCGGAGGGTCCTAAGAAGGGACAGGCAGCGTCGAAATCCACTGTCGCTAAGTGGATTCGGCAAGTGATAATTCAAACTTATGATTTAAGGGGCAAGATTCCCCAGTTTCGAGTTAAGACGCACTCTACCAGGTCGGTTAGTGCTTCTTGGGCAGTGCGTCATCAGGCCTCCATGGCTCAGATCTGTAAGGCCGCAACTTGGTCTTCAGTGCATACATTCACAAAATTTTATCAGGTGGATGTAAGGAGGTATGAGGATATCTCCTTCGGGCGCAGTGTGCTGCAAGCAGCAGTGTAGATCCTCAAGTCTGGGTGTACCCTGCGGGTTGTTTCTCCCACCCCTCAAGTGGCATTGCTATGGGACGTCCCATTAAGTAAATTACTTAAGGCTCTGTGTCCCATGATGTACGATAAAGAAAATAGGATTTTTATTACAGCTTACCTGTAAAATCCTTTTCTTGGAGTACATCATGGGACACAGAGGTCCCTCCCCTCTTTTGGGATTTAGACATATTGCTTTGCTACAAAAACTGATGTGCTCCTGGAAGGAGGAGGGGTTATATAGGGAGTAAACTTCCTTAATTAGGGTTTACCAGTGTCAACACCTGAAGGTAGGCCTATTACCCATTAAGTAAATTACTTAAGGCTCTGTGTCCCATGATGTACTCCAAGAAAAGGATTTTACAGGTAAGCTGTAATAAAAATCCTATTGTTTCTGGGCTATGCACGACTACTTCGTCTGGCATGTGTTTCAGTCTTCCACCTCAGTAAAGACCCAGATATGCCATTCTTGTGCCCTGCTCCAAAGCACCCAAAGGAAAGTGCTCTTCACTTCCTGCACATACTCCGAGCCATTAGATCTACTTCAAAGCAGCAGCTTCTATCAGGAAGACTGACGTCCTATTCATCCTACCATCAGGACCTCACAAGGGACATCCTGATCCAAAGTCTACCGTCGTTGGATGGATTAGACAACTCATCACCAGAGTTTACACTCTGAAGGACAAAAACTCCTCCTGCGCTGTTACACATTCCACCAAGTCGGTGGATGTTTTCTGGACATTTAAGCACCAAGCCTTTGTTGCACAGCTTTGTAAGCCACCACCTGGGCCTTATACCATTTCAGCGTTCTAACAGGTGGACGTCCAGTCTTCTGCAGATGCAGTTTTTAGGCCACAAGATTCTTGGTTCTTTTGACCCTTGTTGTGGTGCCTATTGGCACAGTTCTGTTTGCCTAGTGTTTGCCCACATATCTCATTCATTGTTTGGGGACATCCTAGGGTCTATGAATACTCAGCCTGTGTACTGTACTGTGCAAGTAAGATAAAAAGGAATTTTGACTTACCTGTAACTTCCTTATCTTGGAGTACAGTACAATACACAGGCTACCCTCCCCTCTATTCCTGGGTCACACTGTATTGCTTGCTACAAAACTGAGGACTTAGAGTGGATTAAAGCTATAAGTGAGTTGCCCGGGAGACAGGTCCTCAAAAACTTGCCAGTGTCCAATCAGCTGAAGATACCAGCATAGAACCCAGGGGATATGAATACTCAGCCTACTGTACTCCAAGATATGAATTTTAAAAGAAAGTCAAAATTATTTTTGATTTTGATCTCTTTATGACATGACTTGAGTTCTGAATTAAGTGGGAAATAATAATTTTTGTCTAATTTTATATTTCAGCCATGATGCAATGGATTCCTACTATGAATACATATGGGATGTGACCATTCTGGAGTATTTAACATGTATCCTTCAGCCAGATTGAAAAACATTGTAAATGATATTGATGAGTTGGATAAACGATCAGTGACTTGGACTGACCAGTATAATCAGGCATAACAAAAATCACTGTCCTTTATTTATAGCAAACAGCCCTGATGGCAACCAGATATTTGAATTTGCCAACCCAGCGGTCCCTAACCTTTTTGGCACCAAGGACTGCTTTCATGGCAGCCAATTTTTCCAGGGACCAGTGAGTGGCCTGGATATTCAGAGTCTGTCCTTTGCCCTTTACAATGTCCACAGTTATCCCCTTTTAAGCAGTTCTACAGTGTTTTCAGTTTCCCTTTACAGTTCAGTCTCCTTTACATTAATGTAATGTGAATAAACAAAAACTAAAACTCGCGCTTATGGAGACATACAAAAATAAATGACAAGTGAAAAGAAATTATTATATGCGCAGCTGCTACAGCATAAGGCACTAACACCTTGAGAGATAAAAAATTATAAAATGCAGCGCTAGCGAATATAAATGTGCTCAATACAAACGTATGTGTGAATGTCAACCATCTAAACCTTTCGGGATGATGGTACACACTATTAGTGAAAAGATTATGCACCAATGATTGGTGTCACCAGAAATGCAGTGGGTGTAATACTAAATGTTACCACTAAAAAGTGATCAACTAAGTAAAACCAGAAAATATACTGTGCAAAACATTAAATGAACTGAACAACCAGGCAAATAGCTCTAGGAGTAATTCACAGTACTACAGATGGTTTTCAACATCAAAGAAATAATGTCCCATTTGCAACAGTGGTTGTAATATAGAAGGAAGGGAAAAAAAAATAAAAAAAAAAATGCTTTAAAATAAAATAAAAGTCACCCAACATCCAACTTCTAGGACCAATAATGTTCGGTGAAATTCAACAGTTGGCTCAATAGCAGCAGAGATCAGAGGACCATGTGGGGAATAAAAAGAAAAAGCAACTTGTGAAGTACCGCTTAGGAACAGATTAACAATACGCTGTTATTGGGAAAACTCACAAGCCTTCAATGATAACCGAGCGTCAGTGTGTTCCGGGTTCACAACGGCGTGCGTTCCACAAGAACCGGAAGCAGCGTCACTGGTTCTTAGTGTTGACCGGAAATTTGACAAATTTCCGGTCAACACTAAGAACCAGTGACGCTGCTTCCGGTTCTTGTGGAACGCACGCCGTTGTGAACCCGGAACACACTGACGCTCGGTTATCATTGAAGGCTTGTGAGTTTTCCCAATAACAGCGTATTGTTAATCTGTTCCTAAGCGGTACTTCACAAGTTGCTTTTTCTTTTTATTCCCCACATGGTCCTCTGATCTCTGCTGCTATTGAGCCAACTGTTGAATTTCACCGAACATTATTGGTCCTAGAAGTTGGATGTTGGGTGACTTTTATTTTATTTTAAAGCATTTTTTTTTTTATTTTTTTTTTCCCTTCCTTCTATATTACAACCACTGTTGCAAATGGGACATTATTTCTTTGATGTTGAAAACCATCTGTAGTACTGTGAATTACTCCTAGAGCTATTTGCCTGGTTGTTCAGTTCATTTAATGTTTTGCACAGTATATTTTCTGGTTTTACTTAGTTGATCACTTTTTAGTGGTAACATTTAGTATTACACCCACTGCATTTCTGGTGACACCAATCATTGGTGCATAATCTTTTCACTAATAGTGTGTACCATCATCCCGAAAGGTTTAGATGGTTGACATTCACACATACGTTTGTATTGAGCACATTTATATTCGCTAGCGCTGCATTTTATAATTTTTTATTAATGTAATGTGGGCTGCACTGTAAAGGGGCATGGTGATGTAAAGGGGCACTGTAATGTAATTGGGACTGCATTGTAAAGGGGGTACTGTGATGTAATGGAGAAGGCACTGTAATAGAAAAGGGACTGCATTGTAAAGGGGCACTGTAATGATTTCAGTGTCCCTTTCACAGTGCAGTCCCCTGTATATTACGGTGCCGCTTGCAGCCATGCCCCCTCCCCCTCTCACTGCTTCATCACAGTGCCCCATTTTAGCCTCTGCCTCCCCTAAACCGTCCTACCTGTGGCAGGGCAGAGGCAGTTTTCAGCCATGTGTCTTTTCTCTGGTCTCTCCCCCCACCGCTGATGTGATCCTGTCAGGAGCTGCAGATCTGGACGGAGGGTGGGAGCTGCCCAACTTATCATGTTAACAAGCGGGTGGTTACCCGCTTGTTAATATGAAAGACTCTCGCTCTCCAGAGCAGATCTCCAGCCCGAGACCCGGGAGAAGAAACGGGGGCTCTGTGACACAGTGGAACTGCAGAAGGTGAGCAGCGACCATGTTTTGTGATATGCCTGTTTGGGACTGTCGTCACCACTCACCTCCCGATGCCCGGCTATCAACAGGCCATGGACCGATACCGGTCCACGGCCCGGGAGTTGGGGACCTCTGTGCGGATGTGTAAAAAGGAGAATAATTTTCTACTGTATCACAGTATGTCTATTTGGTACTTGTCCCATGTGTAATCTCTTTAACTAGTATTTCAGATTTACACCATAAACGGGGAGAGGTCGATAAAAGACAGATAGCAGTAAGTTTAAATTTGTTTTCGTGTGGGAGTACCCTGATTGTAACCTGTTTAGGAAAATGCCATTCTAGTATCTTTGTGCCTGCCCATTGCCCAGATCCACCACTCCATCCCATAGGCACAAATGTAAACATTGAATTTGTTTTTTGTAACTATGTATTATAAAGACTCGTACACATGATCGGACTTCCATCGGACAAACCTGTGGATTGTTGACCATGAACTTGTTCTGCATACAGACGCCAGAACTTTTTCAGCCAACATTCACAAAACTAGTTGGTTTTTCTGCTCTTTAGCGCCACCCTTTGGGCAACTTATGCTAATGTTGTCTGATAGTTAGCATTGGTTCAGAGCATGTGTGTTTTGTACTTTTGGATTTTAGTCTGACGGACTTGTGTACACATGATCGGATAATCCGACAGAACACATTTGTTGACGGACAATTTGAGAGCATGGCCAGCCAACATTTTTTGTCGGAAGTTCTGACAACAATTGTTCGATAAACGTACAGGCGGTCGGATTTTCCGACAAAACACGTCCATCGGACAATTGTTGTCGGAATATCCGATCGTGTGTATGGGCCTTTAGGAACAAACACCCCTGCCAAATAAATACAAAGATTTCCAAGCTCAAACTTACCAACCAGCCAGCGACCAACCGAATTGATCTGTCTAACAGTATGCATTAAGAACAGGGGTTTAGTCTGCACACATTTGCAAATACATGCATAAGCTACAGAACCCCATCAAGGCACCCTGTTTCCTGTAGTTCTAACTTCTGAGAGAACAGTTCCTGTTCTTAACGCATATTGTTAGGCCGGTCAATTTGGTTGGTCGCTGGTTGGTAAGTTTGAGCTTTGAAATCTCTCTGTATTTGTTGACTTACGTAGCCATTCCAGGGCTCCTTGCTGCAGTGACCACTTGTTTGTATTTTGATTATATTGGTCAAGCAACGCACTGACGTCTTTGCTGTCATAGTGCTATGTGCTGGGTGTTCACGGTGTCCCAGTACCTTTTTAAGGAGAGGTGGGCTCCTTTCCAGGCTCGCCTGCCCTCAGCCTATCAATTAAAATGCATGTGCTTCCACTGTGGAGACTCTCAGGAATTGGAGTTAGGGTCTACAGAAAACAAGGTGCCTTAACGGGGCCTGTACTTCTCCGATCTAAAATGTGCCACATTACAGAACCTGGCGCCCCGAAAATCACATTGCAGGCTGACTCCACAATCCTTCAGTCCAGTGTTGTTCAGGTTTAGCCTTGTGGGCTCTGAATTACTTTTTGCTACACCTAAGAACCATGAAGTTGGGGCAGGGGTGATTGTACCTAATAATACACAAAAAATGTAATTCAATATTTACATTTGTGTCTATGGCAGGTGTGTCCAACATTTTTTTTTTTTAGAGAGGGCCAGATTTGATGAAGTGAACATGCGTGAGGGCAGACCATTTTGCCTGATGTTCTTTGAACCATTTAAAATTTGGTCTAACTGTTTTTGTCTGAGCACTAATACACTGCCCAACAAGAATTCTCTTGCCTTTGTGGCTGTGTGTGGTGAAAAGATGGGCTCGGGCGTGTTATTTGGATGGATGGAGAATATATATATATATGTGTATGTGTGTATATATATATATATATAAAAAATCTCTTTTATGGCCCCAACAAATCCCCAAGCGCTGCTCAGGACGAGCTTGGGCATGTTATTTGGCTATACCGTATTTATCGGCGTATAACACGCACCTTCACTTTTAAGAGGGAAGTTTCAGGGAAAAAAAATGTTTTTAAATAAGGAAATGTGAAGCAAATAAGGGTCAGTGCCCATGAATGCAGCCTGATCGATGCCCATCTGCAGCCTCGGAGGGACAGGAAGGGGGGTGGAACGAGTGCCAACAGATTGTATTAAAGAGGCCACCCTGTAAACAGGAGATTCTCCTGTATGCAGTTACGTTTCCTATGATAGACAGAACAGTCGTCCAATGGCAGCCCAGGAGATGGGACAGCCTATTACAGACGCCGCCGAGTAAACAGGCGATTCTCCTGTTTGTAATCAGACAGCACTCGTCCCGCCCCCTCCCTGTCCCCTCAGTATATATATTTTGAGGCCACAAGAGAAAGAAGAAAATATATATATATATATATATATATATATATATATATATATATATATATATATATATATATATATATAAACCCACGTTTAACCAGAACGCGGGCTGGACTTTGGACATGCCTGGTCTATGGGATGGAGTGGTGGATCACAGGAGTGCAGATTGCTGAAAACGAATCACATGAGTGCAAAACAGACAGCGGGCTAAAGCTCTCTGCTCAGGGACCTCTGAGAACCAAGCTTTTAAGTTCTCTGCAAGGCACTTTTCAGGTACAGAGCTGTGTCAGAGGCTCAGGCGGGACCCTGTCTCTAAAGACTGACTTCATGAGTAAGGCCAGTTGTGCTGAAGCACCAAAAGCTACCGCCCTGTAGCACTGCTGGGCACCTTTTCACAGTCCCGCCACAGCCAGATCTCTATGCAATAAGGGTTAACACAGGCCGTGCGCTAAGTGACGTTTCACACGCTCTCGATATATCGTGCCTCACATTACTGCCTTGCGGCTGCAGCATGTGTGTGCATAATAATGGTTCCAGGAGCATCTACTTTATATCCTTTGAAGTGTTATTTTTATGTAACTATAGCTAGTAACACCAGGAATCGTTGATTTAGGGAATATCTGCTTGCCCTCTAGGGTATCAGGAGTGATGGTTTTTCCTGACTGGAGCAAATTGGATTCATGCTTTATTTTGGGGGGAGTGGGTTGTCTTTCTCTGGATCAATTGTGGGTATGGAGTTATGTACAAGTGAAACTCGAAAAATTTGAATATTGTGCAAAAGTTTATTTAATTCACTAATGCAACTTAAAAGGTGAAACTAATATATGAGATAGACTCATTACATGCAAAGCAATATAGTTCAAGCCGTGATTTGTCATAATTGTGATTATGGCCCCTTTCACATGGGACGGATCAGTCATGATCCGCCCCGTGAACCTCCGCTTGCTCAGCGGGGATTGCTCCGTTGATCCCCGCTGAGCCGGCGGATGACTGGGCGGTCCCCGCACACTGTGCAGGGACCGTCCTATCAGAGCGCCGCTCTCCCCTATGGGGGGATCGGATGACGATGGACCGTAGAGTCCGTTGTCGTCCGATCTGATGACGGATGGAAAAATAGGGTTTTTCCTCCGTCACACTTTGGCGGATCGGAGCGGGTCGGATGTCAGCAGACATGTCACCGCTGACATCCGTGGCTCCATAGGGGTACATGGAGCATCCGTTCAGGTCCGCCTAAAAAACTGACAGGCGGACCTGAACGGACCGTCCGTGTGAAAGAGCCCTATGGCTTACAGCTCATTAAAACCCCAAATCCACAGTCTCATAAAATTTGAATATTGTGAAAAGGTGCAATATTCTAGGCTCAAAGTGTCCCACTCTAATCAGCTAATTAAACCATAACACCTGCAAAGGGTTCCTGAGCCTTTAAATGGTCAGTCTGGTTCAGTAGGAATTAGGGTTGTACCGATACTAGTATCGGTATCGGGACCGATACCAAGCATTTGCGCGAGTACTTGTACTCGCGCAAATGCTCCCGATGCCCAGTCCGATACTTTTTTTTTTTTTTTTTTTCTCAGAGCGGGGGGTGGAGAGCAGGGCGGAGACCGGGGCGGAGAGTGTGCGGCGGGGGGTGGAGAGTGTGCGGCGCGGGACGGAGAGCGTGGCGGGGGCGGAGACCAGGGCCGAGAGCGGGACGGAGAGTGTCCGGCGGGGGGCGGAGACCAGGGCGGGGAGCGGAGACCAAGACGGAGAGCGTGGCAGAGACCAGAGCGGAGAGCAGAGCGGGTCTTCAGGCGGGTAAGTAAAATTAATCTGATCCGGTGCGGGGGGCGTGACCGGATGCAGCTGTGAGAGGAGAGCAGCCCGCTCGCTCTCGCTCCCCGTACCTCGCTCCACATTACATGCCGCAATGAATGATTAACTAGCGGCAGAGAAGGGAGAGAGGAAACCGGCACCAGGGAAGAAAGACCGCGACCACGAGCCGCAAGTAGCGCTGGGACACCGAGCACAGAGACAAGGTACCTCGCTCTCAGCTGGTTGGTCTGTTTCATGGGAAGGAACAAGCGCCGACTGCTGGAGGAGTGAGTCCGAGCCACCTATCACGGACCTGGTGAAAACTGTGATGCCCGCTTGCCTGTCAGCTGTTTGTCTGAGCTACACCTGCTTCGTGTGCACCAGAACCGGCCACTTTCAAGAGGAGAGACGCTGTGGGTGCTTTCTATGTCTTTCTGTGTCTGTTTCCCCCTCCACTACACCCTGAAAACCCTGAAGACGGAGGCTGGGCTGGAGGTGAGCAGAGGAAAAAAAGATATATATATACAGTGTTTAAATTAGCTGATGTCAAGGGTAACTCGCTGTGTCTGAACCTGCCATAAATCTGCCATAAATCTGCCATAAATCTGCCATAAATCTGCCATAAACTTGCCATAAACTTGCCATAAATCTGCCATAAACTTGCCATAAACCTGCCATAAACCTGCCATAAACCTGCCATAAACCTGCCATAAACCTGCCATAAACTTGCCATAAACTTGCCATAAACTTGCCATAAACTTGCCATAAACTTGCCATAAACTTGCCATAAATCTGCCATAAATCTGCCATAAACCTGCCATAAACCTGCCATAAACCTGCCATAAACCTGCCATAAACCTGCCATAAACCTGCCATAAACCTGCCATAAACCTGCCATAAACCTGCCATAAACCTGCCATAAACCTGCCATAAACCTGCCATAAACCTGCCATAAACCTGCCATAAACCTGCCATAAACCTGCCATAAACCTGCCATAAACCTGCCATAAACCTGCCATAAACCTGCCATAAACCTGCCATAAACCTGCCATAAACCTGCCATAAACCTGCCATAAACCTGCCATAAACCTGCCATAAACCTGCCATAAACCTGCCATAAACCTGCCATAAACCTGCCATAAACCTGCCATAAACCTGCCATAAACCTGCCATAAACCTGCCATAAACCTGCCATAATTTTGAAAGGAAGGAGGCTGGGGCAAGTGGATGTGAGGGGAAATTTTTTTTTTTTTTTTCTCTTCCCCTCTGTTTCAATCAGTAGCTGGAGTTGGTCGGGGGTTAAACTGTGGAACTACGAAGGATCGTAGCAGGGGAAGCTGGAATACTGGGAAGCTGGAACATCACAGGCGAAAGGACATTTTCACAGAACGGTACACAGAATAACTATAAAGGCATATAAAGGTACATTTACAAGGGAGGAGGAAGAAAAGGAAAATGCCAGGTATACTGTCAGTGATGACCAGAAACGCACAGCTACAGTCACAGTCCCATCCCCAGCTGCCCCAACCCCAATCCAGCCCCAGGCCCCATTCCCAGCCACAGCCCCAGTCGGTTCGGGGAACAAGAACTGGACAGGCAGCAGTGGCAGCTAAACTGGAAAAATACGCGCACATTCCGGGAAGCACAACAGGCTATACACCACCAAGGGGACAACAAGTAAGTGCCCAATGGAGAAGTCTGGGTCCAAACATAGAAATGGCTGGAAAGGCAACGGGTGAGCACGGGATCAAAGCAAAGGTGCAGGAAAAAGTGACAGATTTAAATACAGGAGCAGGGATGGAGGACGAGCCCTCTATGAGAGAGATTTTATTTGCTATAAACAACTGCAAGTCCTCCCTAACAGAAATATTTGACCAGTTGAAAGGGATAAAGGACGAAATGTCAATATTAAAACATGAAGTACAGGGGGTTGGGGAGCGAACCTCTGCTTTGGAGGAAAGACTCAGCCAGGTGGAAGACGATGTTAACCCTATGATAATGGACATGAAAACAATGAAAGAACAGTTAATTTGTGCATTAACAAAATCGACGACATGGAAAATAGGTTAAGAAGGAAAAATATTAGGGTACTGGGTCTCCCCGAAAAGTGCGAGGGTAACCGCCCCACTGAATTCATGGAAAACTGGCTTGTGGGGGTATTTGGACAGGACTGTCTATCAAAGCACTTTTCTATTGAGCGGGCCCACAGAGTACCTTTCAGAGCCCCAGCTGAGGGAGGGCGCCCCAGACCTATGCTTATTAAACTTTTGCATTTCCCCGAAAAAGTTACAATCCTCCAAAAAGCCAGAGAGATGAAAGAGGTCCTGGTTAATGGCACCAAAATTTCATTTTACCCAGACTTTTCTCCAGAGTTGCAGAGGCAAAGAGCTAAATTTTTTGAAGGGAAACAAAGACTACAAGAAAAGGGGATTAAATACGCAATGTTTTACCCGGCACGTCTGCGAATAACTATAAATGGGAAAAATATATTCTTTAGCACACCTGCGGAACTGACGTCCTGGATGAACACTAAAGAAGGGGAAATCTAGGAAAATGGAAACAGTCACAGATTCGGTCGCTGACTTATTGTACAGAACTCAGACTCTTACCTCATATTTCTACCCCCTTTTTTTTATTATTTCATTTTTTTTTTTTTTTTTTTTTTTTGGTTGTTTTTTCCATTACCCTTTTGCCCGTTTTTTTTTTTTTCTGTTCTTGTTTTTCTTATCTCTCTTTTTTGTCGAGGTTTTGATATAGGAGCGGGGGGCGGGGGGAGCGGGAGGGAGGAGGGGGCTGTTGGAAATGGTTGGGTTTTTGTGGAAAGTGGCACAGAGGTGGAGAAAAAACACTAGATGTCAAGTAAAACGGAAGAGAAACACTAATACACGAGGAACACCAAGGGAAGTGCCAAGAGGGGGGAGCGGGAGGGGGAAAGGTCACACAGCAAAAGGGGAATCTGGTCACTGTAGAGGCCCTTCACAAGGGCCCCAAATAGGGCGGGGGAGGGGAGGGGGGGGGGAGGGGTAGGGAGGGTAGGGAGTTGTTGTGAAAGGCACATAACGATGAATGAACACACTAAAATATATCTTTGGTTTACGAGGGTAGGGGGTGGGGAAGGGGAGGAGGGAGGAAGGGGGGAAGTAAGAAGGAATGTATGGTTGTATAGAGCATTAGAAAGAGTAGAACCACAAAAAATATGTTTTTGTAACCTGATATTATCATGGCATATATGGGTAAGGTGGGAGGTATTCTAAAAAGGGAAGAAATAGTAGGGGAGGATGCCGAAGTATAATAGCGAGAAGAGTTTCTCTAATCAGGGAATAGGCATCAAGGTACGCTCATGGAATGTCCGAGGGGTAAAAGACCCAATAAAGAGACAGGTAATTTTCGCAGACGCCAATAATAACAATATTAAAATGCTGTGTCTGCAGGAAACACACTTGGATAAGGGAACCGTCAATTTACTAAAACACAGGAAGTATCAGACACAATTCCACTCCACACACACACCTCCTATTCAAGGGGGGTGAGCGTGTTGATAGATTCAGGGTTGGTGTTTTCCTGCAGCCACTGTAAGATTGACACTGAGGGACGCTATGTGTTTCTTCACTGTCGGATAGAAACAAGGGAATATGTGGTGGCAGGTATATATATCCCCCCTCCGTTCGGGATAGAAACACTGTGGGACTTGATGGAGTTTATCATGGACAGACCGGGAGTACCGGTAATAGTGGCAGGGGATTTCAACATGACCATGAATAAAAACATAGATAAACTCCCGGCGGGTGCCCCCTCTGCACGGGCTGATAGCCCTCTCTCCCAATTTTGTGGGGAGATGGGCCTGGTAGATGTGTGGAGGAGGAGGCACCCAATGGAGAAACAATTCTCCTGCCACTCAAGGACACATTCGACTCTGTCCAGGATAGACCTCGTGCTCTGCAATGAAGAGGCAATGGGGGTGCTGGGAGAGGTGGTATATGAACCCAGAAGCATATCGGACCACTCCCCAATGACTTTTGTAATAAAGACGAATAGAGGATATAATAAAAGGGATTGGAAGTTAAATCCATTTTGGTTAGAGGTTATCAAAGAGCCGGAGGGAATAAATGGCAGTCTGAAAGAATTTATAGAAGTAAATACCGGCTCTGCCTCGATGGGAATAATTTGGGATACTTTGAAAGCATTCCTGCGGGGAATCCTAATCCAAAAAATATCGCTTATTAAAAAACAAACGCGTGCCATAGAACTTGCGGCGAGTGAAAAGGTAAAGAGCTTAGAGATCTGTTATATAAATAACCCAAGCCAGGAGGAACATAAGAAATGGCTAGAAGCACAGGAGGAATACAAAAAAATAAGAAGAAGAAAGGCGGAAAATAAAAAACTATTTCAGAAACAAAACTTGTTTGGTGAGGGTGAGAGAGTGGGGAGAATTCTCGCCATGGCCGCAAGGGATGACAATTCCCCTACTATTATACCGGCGATTCATGATGAGAATGGGGAGATTAAGAGAGACACACCAGAAATAATGCAGGTGTTCAAAAGGTATTACCAGAATTTGTATAGCAGTAATTGGCATAACAACAGTGAAGGGGAAATGGTCACTTTTTTTGCAGGCCTGAAAATACACCGGCTGACAGAGCAAGATAGGGAAGAGCTGGAGGCACCACTGACACTGGGAGAGATACAATTGGCAACTAAAGAAATGGCGGGTCAAAAGTCACCGGGTCCTGACGGTCTCCCAATAGAAATATATAAAACCTACAGTGAGGTGCTGCTTCCAAAATTGCTAGAGGTATTTAACTGGGCGGCTGAGGCAGGGAAAATGCCTGGGTCCATGGAAGAGGCAACTATAATAACACTATTAAAGGAAGGGAAAGATCAATTAGAGGCAAATTCCTATAGACCGATATCACTCCTGTGCGCTGACACCAAAATCCTGGCTAAAATACTGGCAACAAGGTTAAATAGGATAGTTACAAAACTGGTACATCCTGATCAAACAGGATTTATACCAGGAAGGTCCACTAGCTCTAACATCAGAAGAACATTCCTAAATATCCAGCTGCCAGTAGTAGAAAGAGAGGCAAGAGCAATCTTGTCCTTGGACGCCACAAAGGCATTTGACAGCCTTGAGTGGCAATATCTGTGGAAGGTGTTAGAAGAGTACAGATTCGGCCCTACGTTTACTCAATGGGTTAGGTTACTATATGGGAATCCCAGGGCAAAGGTAAGGGTCAATGGTGAGTGCTCAGACTGGTTTAGACTGGCCAGGGGGACAAGACAGGGATGCCCGTTGTCGCCCCTGCTTTTCGCCCTGGCCATAGAACCACTAGCCACTGCAATAAGGGCATCTCCGGGGATAAAAGGATTCAAAAGAAAGCTAGGAGAGGAGAAAGTCGCATTATATGCGGACGACATCCTACTCTTCCTGGGAGATACACAGGCCTCACTGGCGACAGTAATGAATATCATAGGGGAATTTGGGAGATTTTCCGGTCTAACAATAAACTGGGAGAAATCCGCCCTTCTGCCGCTAGAGCCCTTGAAAGGGCAGATAGATCAAGTGAAGGTAGTGCCCCAGATAAGATACCTAGGAATAAACATGACAAAGGATCCTGGGCAATATATAGGGGGAAATCTAGTGCCATTACTAACAAAGATGAAACAAAAATGCAGGTTCTGGAATCGGCTTCCCCTATCTGTAGTAGGAAGGAGCAATCTGATAAAAATGGTGTGGATGCCGCAAATTCTATATATTCTACATAATTCCCCAGTATGGATTCCAAAACGGTGGTTCAGGAAGATAGAAGGGGTTTTCAGGGAATTGATCTGGAAGGGGGGAATAGCGAGAATCTCGCTCCGAGCCTTGCAATATCCAAGGGAGAAGGGGGGTCTCGCTCTCCCGAACCCCAGATTCTATTTCTTAGCGGCCCAGCTGCAGCACATGAGGAATAGTAATCAGAGAGGACCCAGGGTAGTCATGAATGACACAAGTCATGACACAGAAGTAGAGGCAGTGGAGGCAGATTCATTTAATTCTAAATGCCCCACAGTCCAATTAATGGTAAAATGTTGGAAAGAGGGGAAGAAGATTCTAGGATATACAGGTTTCTCTGAATTCTCCCCTATCTGGGATAATAGCAATTTACAAGAACTTAAAATCATGGGAAAGGTTGATGAGTGGGACAGATTAGGGATACATCTACTGGAACAACTATTTGCTGTTGGTAGAATAAAAACATTTCAAGAAATAAGAGAGGAGTTCTCGGTTCCAAATAGATCTTTTTATAGATATTTACAAATTAGACATGCGCTGGGTGCACAATTTGGGGATGGGATGCCGGAGTGGAATGGTATGGCCATCTTCCGAAACTTGGTAAACACTGAGGACACTAGAGGAGTAATCTCAACCATTTATGACTCCCTAGAAAGGGCAGATCGAAGCGAGATCATGGCCAATAAAATTAGGGAGAAATGGGAGAAGGATGTGGGCACAATTTCACAAGATCAATGGGAACAAATACTGGGTATAGGTCCCGAATTGTCAATGTCCCCCTCCCAGTATATGTCTCAGTTATATCTGATACACAGGACATACTACACGCCCCAAAGAATGTTCCAATTTGGTAGAAGACCAGACCCAGGATGCCAGAGATGTGGACAGGATAAAGGAGACCTAATACACATGGTCTGGAGATGCCCCAAGCTGTACCAATATTGGAAGCAAATAGTTGAAAAGATCAATAGAACATTTGGAACATTATTACAGACGGAGGCGAGGCTATGTGTGCTGGGCTTGGTGGAAGAGAGGGTACCCTCAAAGGGCGAGAGTATAGCGATTAGGAGATGCCTGTTTCAGGGAAGGAAACTTGTTGCACAGAAATGGCAAGCGGTAAACCCACCTACAGTAACAGAATGGGAGGAGGTAATAAATGACACAATAAGAAAAGAACAATTTATATACACTAAAAGAGGTAACAAAAAGAAATTTAATAATATATGGAATAAATGGATTGATGGGTGGGCACGGTGGATGAGGGGGGGGGGGGGGGTTGGGGAATGGGAGTGAGTTGGAGAATGTATAACATAGGTCAAGGCATATTTGTATTGCAACACAGGACTGAAATGGATGTATGTATAAATGTTGTGATAAAGAAATAAAAAAATATTTGATAAAAAAAAAATTAATCTGATCCAATTGCCTTACCTGTCTGCTGCTCAAATGCTACCTGTTCCCCCTTCACTTCCATTCCGCTGTTCCCCCTTCACCTCCATGCCGCCGTCCCCCTCAGTGCTGCCGCCCCCTCCGTGCTCCTCCTCCACCCCCTTGGTATCTCAGGATGGAGAGCGGAGGTAGGAGCCGATAAATCCGGCTCCTTACTTGTCTGAATGTACCGAGTCATCACTGACTCTGTCCATTCACATAACTGAAACATCGTAAACTGTGTTTACAATGTTTCAGTTTATGAATGGAGAGGAGCCGCTGTCTTCTCTCCATTCATTTTCAGCGCAGCAGAGGCTGCTGAGAAAGGGACTGGGGAATATGTGTCCCTAGTCCCTTTCCCTGTCTCAAAGGGGAGATGTCAGAGGTCTGTTAAGACCCCCGATATCTCACCAAAGCCCCCCACAACAGGGCTGATAAAAAAAAAAAAGAATAAAATAAAAATGAATTGTAAAGAAAAGAAAACACACACACTGACACTGCCCCCCCCCCCCTTAAAAAAATAAAGCATTGTAAAAAATAAATAAATAAAATAAATAGTAAAAAAAAAAAAAAAAAATACTGACACATGAGATTAAAAAAAAGTATCGGTATTCGGTATCGGCGAGTACTTGAAAAAAGTATCGGTACTTGTACTCGGTCTTAAAAAAGTGGTATCGGGACAACCCTAGTAGGAATCACAATCATGGGAAAGACTGCTGACCTGACAGTTATGGAGGGTGTCAATGATGGTTTTCAGCACAAGGAGGGAAAGCCTCAAAAGGTAATTGCAAAAGAAGTTGGATGTTCCCAAAGTGCTGTATCAAATCACAGTAATGGAAAGTTTGTGGAAGAAAAAAGTTCACAAGCAGCAGGGATGACCGCAGCCTGTAGAGGATTGTCAGGAAAAAAGCCATTTAAAAGTGTTGGGGACTTTCACAAGGAGTGGACTAATGCCGCGTACACACGGCCGTTTTTTCCCGTCGAAAAAAACGAAATTTTTCCCATTCGACGAGAAAAACGATTGTCTGTGGGCTTTCTGTCGTTTTTTTCGACGAGAAAAACGGCATTAAAAACGACGAGAAAAATTAGAACATGTTCTAATTTTTCTCATAGTTTTTTTCGACATGTTTTCCGCGGTAGTGTTTCCCATAGGGAAACACTGCCGCGGAGCCCACACACGGTCGTTTTTTTCGACCAAAAAAAAAAATGACATTTAAAACGGCCGTGTGTGAGGGGAACAAGCTGTTCCTCGTTTTTAACGTCGATTTTCTCGACGGTGTTTTCACCGTCGAAAAAATCGATCGTGTGTACGCGGCATGAGGCTCAAGTCAGTGCATCAAGAGCCACCACACACAGACGGATCCTGGACATGGGCTTCAAATGTCGTATTCCTCTTGTCAAGCCACTCCTGAACAACAAACAACGGCAGAAGCGTCTTACCTGGGCTAAAGAAAAACAGACCTGGTCTGTTGCTCAGTGGTCCAAAGTCCTCTTTTTCTGATGAGAGCAAATTTTGCATCTCATTTGGAAAGCAAGGACCCAGAGTATGGAGAAGAATGGAGAGGCACACACTGCAAGATGCTTGAAGTCCAGTGTGAAGTTTCCAGTCTGTGTCGATTTGGGGAGCTGTGTCATCTGTTGGTGTTGGTCCACTGTGCTTCAGTAAGTCCAGGGTCAGCGCAGCCATCTACTAGGAGATTTTGGAGCTCTTCATGCTTCCTTCCGCAGACAAGCTCTATGGGGATGCTGACTTCATATTCCAGCAGGACTTGGCACCTGCCCACACTGTCAAAAGCACCAAAACCTGGTTCAATGACCGTGGGATTACTGTGCTTGATTGGCCAGCAAACTCGCCTGACCTGAACCCCATAGAGAATCTATGGGGCATTACCAAGAGAAAAATGAGACTGAAGGCTGCTATTGAAGCATCCTGGTCTTCCATAACACCTCAGCAGTGCCACAGGCTGATAGCTTCCTTGCCACGCCGCAGTAGTTGCTGCAAAAGGGCCCAAACCAAGTACTGAGTACATATGCATGCTTCTACTTTTCAGAGGTCTGATATTGTTCCATGTACAATCCTTGTTTTATTGATTGCATGTAATTTTCAAATTGTCTGAGATTGTGGATTTGGGGTTTTCATGAGCTGTAAACCATAATCCTCACAATTATGACAAATCACGGCTTGAACTATCTTGCTTTGCATGTAATGAGTTTAATCTCATATTATTTTCACCTTTTAAGTTGCATTAGTGAAATAAATGAACCTTTGCACGATATTCAAATTTTTTGAGTTTCACCTGTATAGGGGGGGTTTTCGTTTTTTTTCCCTTCTTTCTGTTGGTTGAACTAGATGGGCTTGTGTCTTTTTCTTGTGACTACGAACTGACGCCTGCAAGCTGGATTCCAGCAACCATGTAGTTATAGGATCCACATTATTGCAGTCTCCTTCAGCTTTGCCAAGTCTGAGTGAATCCCATAGCTCAGCGGCCCCCAACCTGTTTGGCGGCAGCCAATTTTTCCAGGGGTCTGGGATGGGGGTGGACTGGATATTCACGAAGTCCTTCCATAGCCCCCCTTCGTGTCCACAGGTGCCTCTTTACAGTTCAGTCCCCTTTACATTAATGTAATGGGGGGGCACAGTGATGTAACGGGGGCTGAATTGTAAAGGGATACAGCAATTTAACAGGGACTGCACGGTAATGATTGCAGTCCTTTATATCACACAGTGCCTCTTGCATTCATGTCCCCTCTCTCACTGCCCCCATTCAGGTGCTTCCTTCTCTTTGGCCGGATTCTGCCTTCAGAAGGTTTCCATTACTAGGCACGGATGAGTCTTCTGTATGTCAAGAAGAGCCGTCCCTGTATAACATAATACAGTGTGCTTCATAGAGTGTCAAATGTCTAGGCATGCAAAGTTCTTGTGTGAGGCAGTGTCTGCCTGGATGATCAGTAGAGCCTGGCCCACTAGTCTCATACTGCAGGAAACCCAGTTAAGAATAGGGAACCCCTTACTGACTTCAGCAACTTATTCAACTGGGAGTAGGTCCTCTACCTTGGCAGATTTAGAGCGATCCTCAGGTTTCTTCCTGTGTGTTTGGCTTTCTAACAGACCTATACAGTTGTGAGCAAGTCTTCTGTTCTTTGCTGCACTGGATCTGGAGATTCAGGAACATCCTTAGATTTATAACAAAACCATTCAGGATGGCTGCTCCAGATGCATTTCTTGCATACCGGGGAGGATAGTTTCTGGTAGTTTTTAACTCACCAGGCTGATACTGGCGTCTATATCCTTTCTCTTGCCCACCCATTAGCCATTGAGGGTCAAAGGGGTGAGCTTTTCAGGAGCTCTGCCTCAACGGGTCATATGCCGCATACAAACGATCGATTTTCGACGGTGAAAACACCATCGAGAAAATTGACGGGAGGAGCGGCTTGGTCCCCTACATATGCCAGTTTTTCCCGTCATTTTTTTCTCTTGGTCGAGAAAAACTACAGTGTGTAGGCTCCCCGGCAGTGTTTCCCTATGGGAAAACTGCCACGGGAAAAAATACTGTGATTCGTGAGAAAAATTAGAGCATGTTCTAATTTCTCATCAGGAAAAATGACCAAAAGCCCACACACGGTCGTTTTTCTCGTCAAAAGAGAAAAAGTCATTTTTCCCCCCCGACGAGAAAAATGGTCGTGTGTACGCGGCATTAGATTTGGACATTGATCCCATTCTTAAGCCTGTCATTACTTACTACTAAGAAATAAGGCTTTACGCAACATTTCCCCTCTAAATTAGCTACATAGAATTGGCCTATTCTGTACTAGGATTAGGCTGGTTGTGGAAACCGCATTTATGAATTTTGTCCAATTCCCAGAGCCTGCAGTAACAACCGCTGTTCTCTCCCATATCCAGATAAAAGCCATTGGGCAACCAGAACTGAATGCCAGTAACCCTGAGGAAGTGCTGCAGTTGGCTGCACAGAGGCGAAAAAAGACCTTCCTTCAAGCAATGGCGAAATTGTATTTCTAAATTGTCATGTAAGTGTGTATATATAAATTAAGCCAACACAAAATAAATAGCAACAGTTTATTTTATACATATTTACATTTGTACAAAAATCTCATTTTAGCCTGAGACAATATACAGGTCGTAACTTTACAAATGTACATTTTTTTTTTTTCCTGAACAGTGGTGTAAAAACGTGATAAAAAAAAGTTCAATGACATAAAATTGCCAGCTTGTTTTACAGCTGAGCAAACTAAGGCAAATTACCTGCCCTGACATAAAAGAAAATTATTAAACTATCTAGCAGCATCACATTTTATAACTGCACTGAGGTTTCACAGTACATAAGAAAGGCAACAACTGTAGAATCAATAAACATGGCACACAAGGCATTTCATAGCTTAGACCTTGATGGTTTCTATAAAGAAATGTATGCCTGTTTTTAAAGGGAAGAAAACACCCCAGTATAGTGTAAGGATTTAGGCTGGGTTCACACCATTGGATGAGGGATCCCCATATCCAATTCGCAATAGCAGATTTTGACCAGCTCTCTATTAGGCGGATCTGGTGCATTTTGCAGAAAAACGCTGTGCATCTTTTGGTCCGTTTCAGGTGCAAATTCATCCCGAAATTGGACCAGCACTCACCGGACCCCTGTTATGAACCGAGCCTGAATAGAAGGGCATGGCATTACAGTTAGTACATACTAGAGTCACAGCTTCCCTGGTTTGCAACAAGCCATATAATCTGCCAACTTGCAGACACAAGATAAATTGTGTTAATGGCCTTTTTTTTGTATAGAACATTACATGTTTTTTTGCCCATGTCTTGCTTAAATTTTTATATATATATATATATATATATATATATGTGTGTATGTTTATTTTTTAGACTTTATAGCATCATCTCGATGCTGTATGTGTAGCATGCTATACAAATTTCATTAGTGGCCTTGGTCAAGGGTTGTAAAATCTGAGCTAGACAACAATTAGCCCTTTTAAGTACCAGGGGGTTGATTTATTAAACTGGAGAGTGAATAATCTGGTGCAGCTCTGCCTGGTAGCTAAATCAGCTTGTTTAATTAAGCTTTGACAAAAAAAAAAAAAAAACACCACACAGAAGCAGATTGATTTCTATGCAGAGCTACACATTTAGTAAATCAACTAAATGCACCGACACCACTGTGGAGAAGTACATCCTCAGCCCCATAGTGAAATAAGACACGTGGCAGTTGTAATGGCACATTTGAGTTTTTTTTTTTTACATATAATGCCCCTGAAATTAACAAACCTTGCTTTACCTCTATAGGATTGGTTAGTAACCCAAAATTACAGAAACAGATCAGTGCATATACTCCTATAGGGTCTGCATTTAATAATAACCCATTGATGTGTAAACATAGCCTTCTGTCAATGTAAAGGATGCCATGCGCCACCTACAGCTAAACCGTAAGACTAAAATAGCCCAAAAGCACCATTTATAGCCAGCCGTTTGGACAACTACAAACACATTGCCAACAATGTCATTCACAGCCACAGTTTGAACAAGCCCTAATGTTTTTGAACTTGACAAATCACATCTGATCTATAAATAAAGCATAAGGTGAAATACCGGCAAGATAAAATATCAGTGTGTCTAAAAGTATGTAAACCAAAAAATACACTATGGGAGGGGGGGAGGTGAATTTACTAACACTGGAGTGTGCAAAATCTGGTGCAGCTCTGCATAGAAACGAATCAGCTTCCAATTTTATTGTCAAAGCTTAACTGAACAAGCTGAAGTAAGAAGCCGATTGGCTACCATGCACAGCTGTACCAAATTCTGAGCACTTCCATTTTAGTAAATCTCCCCCAATGTATAGTACAGCCTGCCAATGCCCTTGACATATGGCAGTTTGTGGCTTTTTTTTTTTTTATAAAACAGGCTTGGTACGACACAACAGTATTGGCAATATAGGATAAGATGTTAAGACTAGAAAACACTTTCCACTTTTACCTCCATCCCAGAGCAAAGTTTGTTGTAGTTTTAAAAAAGGGACCTAAGCAGGTCTTATAACTGCTTTCCTTGCAGCAAAGGCAGTTACAAGCACATTGGTTTTCTGGCAGGATCAGTTTTCTTTTGCAACTGAAACCATGAGGCACCTTTTCATACGGGCGATCCAATCAGCCGGTCAGTTTTTCAGGGGGACCAGATTGGACCCTCCAGTCTTTTATGGAGCAGCAATGGACACATGTCTGCTGACACCCACCACCCAATCCTTTCCGCCAAAAACCAGACGGACGGGGGACCTATTCCCCAGCCTTCTGGTGGATCCGATTGCCCCACTGAGGATAGCGGGCTGTGCAGAGCGGACATGGACCTGTCATGCACCTACTCAGAGAGATTTCTCCCACTGAACTCAGACCCCAAGTGAAAGGTGCCCAATAGTCCAAAAAACCTCTGCCGCCAAAAAAACAAACAATTCATTAGAATTGCCACTCAAAAAAAATATATATATATTTTTTTTTTTTAAAGCTTAGAGCCAGCAGCATGAGCCCATGATGTATACAAATATCTAGCACTCTCTCATGGGCTCATGCTGCTGGCTCTGCCAAGTAGCATTGGCCTTAGAGTGTTGCAGGACCCAATACATAGGTTATTCAGGCACAGCAGAGTTCAAATTTATTAAAAAAAATTTTTTTTTAAAGCAAGGCTAGTGGAAGCCCAATTTCTCCTCCCACAGTAGCATGTTACATATCAGAGCAATAATCTAACAATTTATTGCAATCACCCAACACTCACTGTCCATGCAGATGTCTGATCACTGCTCTTCCCAGATTAGCAGTCCTGATCATCTGCATACTGGGGAAGGGGCGATTGACACGACACTCGTATTAGAAAATATTTTTAGGCACCTTAACAGTTAAAATAATCCACACTTAACTTTTTAAACAGCAGGGTAAGGCCTTCCCTACATTAGATGATGGAGGCAGGCCTCCCCTACATAAAAGCACCAGTTATCACATGTGTAAAATATCTAAAACGTTGGAGCAGTTGCCACCTGTGATCTACACACAGCACAAGGGGGGGGGGTCTGGTGAAATAGCTGCAGTGTGAAAATTGTAACATGCAGAAGGCATTGTACGGTCCTCCTTATGTATAACAAACATAAGTTTGAGCTTCATATAGCAATCTCCTTATGAGTAAGGATATATAATACTTGATGCCCCAAAAACCAGCTGAATAGAGCAGTAAAAGTTCTTCAGATCTAGAAACTGTGTTCTAGTAAAATTGCAAGCTGCCTGTGTAGATCCAGATAATAAATAAGTTAGTAAACTACATACAAAAGCACTTAGGCAACAGTGCAAGATAAATGAAGTAGAGTTGAAATAAAGCTTGTTCCAGCTCCAATGCACAATATCCACAGAAACATCCAGGAGACCCTCATAAAACTATCCCAATGGATCAATCTCCATTATAAAATCTGAGTCTTCTCTGTACTCTTGGGGGGAGTTAGAATGCCAGCAACCGCCATAGGAGACTGTTCTTCCACCACCACTGGTTCAGCTCTCACCTTGACATTTTCCTACAGAAAAAGAGAATTATTACATACAGTGGTTTGCAACCTCATCTTGTTTTATACATAAATGGTCCCAGCTGTCACACACATAAGAGCAATACATTCAAACTTGGGTATGCCATTTGTATTTACACCTGTCCAGCTTCCCCTAGACATCAGGATCTTCTATTGCACCACATTTGTATTTCTCCCCCCCTATGAAGGAAAAGCCCAGCACAAAATGCATGGAGTATGCAAGAAAAATCCCTGTCCTCTAACCACTGTCAAAGCAAAAATCCTTGCGCTCAGTAATGCAAGTAATCATGAAATCTATTTAGTTTCACAAGTTTACAGTCTGTAAACACTTGGCATGCCTACTCATTCCACTGGACATTGGCTAAAGGCCCGATTATCAGTAGAGGTTTATATCATTAAATATTGTGCATAGCAAATACAGCAGTAACTTGTAGGGTGCAAATGCTAAGAGGCTGACTATGGCTATTCATTACCAGCGCTAAACCATACCACCACTTAAAGGATCCTCCCATTGCCATCCATAAAACCCCCCCACACACAACTTCTCCCTCACCTTGTAAAACATGCTTTAAAAAAAAAAAAAGGATTGTAAAAAATTTTTTTTTTTTTTTTAAAAACAAACATGTTATACTTACCTCCACTGTGCAGCTCGTTTTGCACAGAGTACCCCCCGATCCACGTCTTCTGGGGTCCCTCGGTGGCTGTCTCGGCTCCTACCTGCAATCACTCACCACCTATATGCGAGCTCGCATGGTGGGGAGCGATTGCGGGCGCGTTCCTGTGATAAAGTGAGCGGCAATAGCCGCTCACTGTATCACTTGGCCCTGGCGCGCCACGTCTGGATGTGATTGACAGCAGCGCGAGCCAATGGCTACGCTGCTTTCAATCCATCCACTGTAGCCAATAAACGGCAAGGAGGGGGACGAGCGTGGGATTTTCGAGGGGTCAGGTAAGTAAAACGGGGGCTGGGGGCGGTATTGTCGGATGTTTTTTCACCTTGATGCATTAAGGCGAAAAAACATTTACCTTTACAACCCCTTTAAAAAAGCGGTCAGCAAGCCTTGTTGAAGCCCTGGTTCACACCTATGCATCTTTTTTTTTTTTTATGCTTTCAGTTTTGCAGAAACACACCACACTCCATTTAACATGGTTTCCTATGGATGTAGTTCACACCTGTGCATTTTATTGCAAGGTTCGGGGATTTGTTTTTGGTTCCACAGACTTCAATGGATCAAAAATGTGTATTGCAAAAATGCACCTGGAACCTGCATAGGTGCAGCATCAGGCCTAAAGCGGTAGTAAAGCTCGCTTTGTGCGTTTGTTTTTTTTTACCTACAGGTAAGCCTATAAAAAAAGGCTTGGGTACTTAACCTGTGGCCCTCCAGCTGTTGCGGAACCACAAGTCCCATCAGGCCTTAGTCTTTGGGAGTCATGCTTGTAACTGTCAGTCTTACTATGCCTCATGGGACTTGTAGTTCCAACAGCTGGAGGGCCACAGGTTCAGCACCCATGCTATAAGACTTACCTGTGGGTAAAATGAATATTTCCTAAACATACACCGTTTAGGAGATATTCACATGGATGCAGCAGATGACATCAGTGCATGCGGTCCGGCATACCATGCCAGAACCAAGAGCTCCCACGCGCATGCACGACATCATCGCGGCTCCAGCCAATCAATCACAAAGCCAGAGCACGTGTACCCTGAAGAAAGACCGGGGAAGATGGCAGCCCTCTCAGCTATGACATTGTGCCACGGGAGGGCTTTATTCTAAAAAGGCACGTATATCATAATGTGCTAGTATGCAATGCATACTGGCACATTATGCAATTTCCTTACAGGGTTTTCTTTAAGGTACTCTAGTTTGGGATGGTTACACAAATTTTAATGTGATCGTCCCTGTTTAGGCAAAAAAGGCCTATTTCACCACAGACAGGTGTCCAACCACATTTCCTCATGTGCATATGACCACCATAAATCTGTATAGGATAAAACACTCCAAAAAAGGAAACACAGGCAAGTGTATATATATAAAAAAAAAAGTTAGGGACAGGAAGGTAAAGTGTTAACTCTGTAGAATAACTACAGTATTTTCCTAACCATAAAACAAAGCAATGTCACATCATCTATAATTTTCTGCCATCCCTTCCTCTAGAAGACAGGGTGTTAGTACACATACCAGCATGTCAAGGTAGTTCAAGTGAGTTTGGATGTTGTGTCGATCTTCTGCAGAAACCTTCTTAAATGCTTTCAGTTTTACTGGTGGGTTTCTCTGCACCACTTTCGCAAACGAGCTCACCCAGCAGACTGATTGAGAAATGTCTTCCCAATTCAGACCTATGGAGGAAATAAAGCAATAATAATTTATGCCAAATCACATAGGGAACGTTTGCATACATTTTTGAGATTCAGGATCCTTATCTGCCAAAATTAGGAGACCCATCCACTATGGGCTTAGGGGTAATGTTTTTTCTAAGCAAGCAGGAGAGGAATACTACCCAGATCCTTCCATACCATAGTGTTCATTCAGTAAATCTGTGCAGGGGCAGCCTAGATAAACTGTAAAGAGGGAACTAAAATAGGGCAGCTGCCATACCCAACTTTTTTGGGAGAAGAGGTACCTTTCTACTTGATTCAACAGACAGATGAAGCATGTGCATAACCAGTGTCAGTGGCTAACAGTTTTAAAAGAGCCCTATTGCCAACAGGGATAATAATATTAAAGCGGAGGTCCACCCAGAAAAAGAGGAGGCGATAAAGCACACTCAGAAAACCCTTACCTGTTGCCTTTGCTACTACTTCCATTGAAGTAAAGTGGTATAAAGCTGCAGCTGCCAGAATCCTATACTGGAAATCCAGAGAGGTAATATGGAGGATGCACAGATCTAGAAGCTGAAATGACAAGCACAAATAATTATTTACAGGACACTTTTGGCTAGGTGCTTCTTCATCGTCCGCAATTTTTTTGGATTAACAGGATTAGTAAAAACACCGAAGTCAAATTGGAAACTTAAATGGCATGCCTAAAACTACTAAGGTAATCATTTTGGGAGACTGATGCTTAACAGGTTAAATATTGCTCACTCACAAAATGGCTGCATTCATTCAGTTGTCAGCAGAAGTAAACCATTAAGTAGCATGAGTTCATTTTGCCATTAACAGCTGAAAGGGGTTGTAAACCCTCCCATGTTTTTTTTTTCACTTTAATGCATCCTATGCGTTAAGGTCAAAAAACTTCTGTCACTGACCGGTCCTCCGGTTTACTCACCTGAATCCTGTATTCCCCCACCGGGGACGCGCTCTTCCCCTCTGCCCGTTGTCTTGGCTCTTGATTGGAGAGATGGCAGCCATTGGCTCACGCTGCTGTCAATCAAATCCAATGACGCAGGGCCGAGTCCTACATTTGGCGTCTATCGACGCAAATGCTGACTCGAAAGCGTGCCCGCAAGGTAACCCCCCTGGGAGAGCGCATCACCTAGGGGGTTATACAATGTGGGGCAGGAGCTACCAGGGGACCCCAGAAGAGGAGCATCAGGGCCACTCTGTGCAAAACGAATTGCACAGTGGAGGAAAGTATGACATTTTTTTTAAAAATAACAAACTAAGCCCTACAATCGCTTGAAGATCTGGTCCACCCAACAGATAGGTCAAGCCAGGATCTCACCATTGTGAGACAGAAGAAACCGTTTAGTAGCTTGGAGTATTTTTGGTGTTAAAAAAGCAGAAAACATAGAACTGCAATTGTTAGTCAAATGTGCCAACTCCTTTCCCAGTACCTGCCTTGTCATTGGCCTGGAACAAGCATGTTTATAGAAAGTATGCCATATACTTGATCCAATTAATTAGGTAGGGCAGAAAACAGTCCTAAGGCTTTTACCTGCAAACACACAGTATCTGCATGTTGGCTTTTATATTTCTATATGTGAGAATACTCGTTGCACTCCTGGTGCTTACCTGTGCTATTTGGATGAATTGTTCCTGTGAATACTGAGGTAGAAGAAGCTTAGGGGACTCTTTCAGAGACGAGACTTGAAGATAAAGATTTAACCAGCCGGCTGCAGTCATGGGACCAAGTTCCCATTTTAGAGCCTAAAAAGGAGGAGACACAATAATTAGGACATCATTAATTATGAATACTGATCTAAATCCACAACCTTCTAACGGCTGAACGTCACAGGACATACCTTCAGTATAATGAGTTCAATTTGAATAATATCTTCCTCGCTGCATGCCCCATCAGTAACATAGGCAAACTCATGAAGTTTAGGAGGATAGATTTCCTGAGGGGAGAGAAAAAAAACAAAAAAAAAACAAACACATTACATACGGACAAAAAGATACATGAAGCATTTAGAAATCACAACTTTTCCCCCATCAAAACACACTATTTTCCCCTATTAATTTTCTGTTGGAATAAACGCCTGTGTTTACTTGCCCATTTCTATCAAAAGTAAAGCAGATTTCTGTATCCATAGCTTATAAAAGAGAAGGCAGCTTTACAGAAAGGGTCACTACAGTAAACTAAGTCATAAGGAGCTGCAAAGATTTGCATCACTCCCATTTCTGCGGTAGCTTAAAGCCTTTATAAAGCCCACACCTTTAGTTTATTTATGATCTATATCACACACCTCCCCAAAACAAAAAGCCATTGCTGATTGGTACCACAGCTGCACCAAGATGCCTTTTTCCTTTTGTACAAATAAAAAAATCTACCACACCAAGAACTGCACTTACCTCTATTTTCGAAGCAATGAACAGGCATGTCACCCCAATTAGCTGGAGCATGCCTTTGCTGATAGACGTCTGGGTTAACATAAATCTATCGAAAAAATCTTGAGCAAGGTAAAAGGTTTCTCTGTGCAGTGAATAAACTTCTGAAACCTGATTTAAGAGAAATAAGATCAATCATAATGGGGTCATGCATGTCAACCACTACATAAAGAGCCACCATTTACAAGTACCCAAAAATAAGTAAAACCAACGTGTGTACTTGCTTCAAGGTACCATCCACACATAGCATAGAGAAGCATGGAGTAGTTACCCACGTGAATGAGGCCCATTTATTTAACCTTCTAAATGGCCAGGCAGCGCCGGCGTACAAAGGGTTTATGATGCCGGGAGGGGCTTTAAGAGCACAGCTTGTGATACAAAAACTCCCGGTTGCTACACAAATATGCAGCCCCTCTGTGCCAAGAGGCCACATATTTGCGTGCGGCCAGCGCCAAACAGGTTAACATTAAACATTTTAACGCAGGTACAGCTTTTTTTTAGGCTGGATTCACACCTATGCATTTTTAGTGCATTTTGCAGATTTGCACTACAGAATGGGTTCCATAGGAAACCATGTTAAATGGACTAGGGCCAATCTGCAAAAAGCACTAAAAATGCATAGGTGTGAATCCAGCCTAAATGTGATTGAGGTCTAAATGATGACTGCTAACCGTATAGAACAAGCAGCTTTAAAGAGGGCAAACAAGAAACACCACACAGGAAAATGCACTTACCTCTATTAGCCAGTCCAATAGAATAGAGCGCATGTCAGGAGTTAGTGCACTGTGCGGTTGAAGCATCTGGCTCGAGTGGATGTATTTGTTCTCTTTGCTCAGCAGCTTAAGCCACACATCTTTTGAGTTGCCCCAACTAAAAAGCAAACAAATATATAATTAAATTAAAATGTAAATGGTTTTTGCCCTACCTTTCAAATAACAAGCAAATTTGTAGTTGGCATAATTGATGCTTTCCAATTGGAAAACACCCCCTTCTCTGTAGAAAATTAAAATGTACTTTTAAACATTCTTTCAAAGCCCAGATAGGTTACGGTTACGATGTTCCACCCCACCCAATCCCCTTTCACTGCAGGGGAAATCGGGAGATAAAGCCTGATAATTGCAGGGTTTGGTTGTAAATGCAATGGATTATGGATGACGGGGCGACTCCCACCTGAGGTCTGGTAATGGAGATGGAGTTATGAAGAGATTCTGGAACCGGTATCGCGTGAACCTTGAGACATCAGGCGTGTCAGGAGATTCCTTTTGTGGAGTTTCAATAAGAACACATGGGGTAGTCGCTCCAGCCGTTATCTGTGACCAGCAGCTCTGCAGAAAATAAAGCAGACCGATTAATGTACACCATCAGTGCCAATGAAGGTCTACCACAACAGATAAAAGAATTTGCAGGAAACTACACCCACAAAACCCAGGACAGCAGTCATTTACAGCGAGCTGTAGCTGTGCTACAACCAACATGGGAAGGGTCTAGTAATATAGAAGAAATACTATCAACCAGTACTACCAGTCAAAACATGCTCAGAGTACAAAACCTGTTCCTGAAATGGATGTTACTTGAGGATTCCCCCCCCCCCCCCATAACCCACATTTCTGCTAACCACAAAACCTTCGTTTATCTCTATTAAAAAACAGAGGTTGCCCACCAGTGACCACATACATCCTATACAAGGTTTCAAAGACTGACAGCTGTCAAAGCCAGCAGAGTACTGCTGGAAGTTATCACACCTACATGCCACTATAACAGTTCCATCAGTTTAACTGGCACATCTTATGGCTACTCCTTGAAGTATAGCCAAAGCGATTTTAGCCATACTTCTGTAGGTCACAGGAGTGCAATTCGTTCTGCATGCCTGTGACCCGTTTTTCAGCCAACAGCAGACTAAAGTCTGTCAGCCAACGTCACTCAACCGGTCCATGGCTGGGATCCACCCAGATGCCTGGACCGGCACCAGGCTCAGCCTCTCAACCATGTGCTGAGAACTTGAGCCAGCCCCTCCCGCCCCCTCCACAGCCCAGCGCTCCAGTGGGGGCAAACAGTAACAGACAGTCCCAGCTCGGCTCAGAGCAGACGGGAGAGCTGAGCAATCAGCGGTGCTTTACCGCTCAGTTCTTACTGCAGAGCCGACAGATGCAGCATCAGATCAATGCGGCATCCACCGAGGCAAGTATAAAGGTTTAATTTTTTTCTACGGCAATACTTGTTGAAGTTACCTGGATCTCATAGTTGTGTCTCTTTGTGTCCTGTAGATGTTCTTGCGGTACCTTTGTTTCCTGTAAAAGAATACAGCCATAAGATTAACAATCCAGTCTGCCCAAAGCCTTATTTAATCTGACTATTGCTGGCAACATACAGCTATATTTTCTGCTCACAGGCTAAATAAGAAAAAAGGATTCCCCCATCCATTTGGAGGCACTATTGTATTAGGTGGCCATAGTTCCCACGGTTGCCTGAATACAGGTGCACGACTGAACGGTGACCGCTGGTCCCAGCGTGCACCAGGGCTGATCAGAATGCTACTGCATGACTCCCCAACACAAAGTGCACACACCCAGGGAACCCACGCTGTCCATGTTAGTCCCTGTCGAAGGGAACCAAGCCACCTCCATCCTGTACTGAGGATGGGCCTTTGGGGGGGGGGGGGGGGGGGCAATCTAGCAGAGAACCCTACCAGCTATTCCCAGTGTAGCCGGTTAGGTAAAGAAGCAGGAGGAAGAAACAGCCAGAGAAAGAGGCCTCCCTCACCCAGTTTTCAGGTGATGCATCTCCTTCGTATAGAGGAAACACTAAAGCAGACTAGTTCAGAAGGACTCTCTTTTAAAGTCTTTGTTGATGAGTTTCCTGCTAAAAGAAGGTGCCTAAATCTCATGTGCTGTCCTGAAAGACGATTTGGTAAAAAGTTCTTATTGAAAGTGCAGTAGTGACTCGTCACAACCCATGCCAGAGAAAGATGGCATCCAGTTGTTTACTACATAAGCCTATAATACTATTGAATTAAGTTGGCATGTAGGTTAACAGAAAACATTTGGCCCAAGGAGTCAACCACTGTATGGGCCTACCTCAGCTTTTCGCTTTCTTACAGCAATTCCGGATGGACATTGGTTTTCCGTATCAGCATTACCATTTCTTGCTTGTAGACGACCACTGTAATTAATAAAAAGTTGAACATGGGTTAGGTCATTTTCTTTAGTTCTATGCCAGACATGGCCAAATGGCTACAATAAATACACCTATCCAACCCATCAACCAGGTGACTACTAGCTGAATAATATTTGGCCTACAAGGCCTGAGTTTTGAATGTTACAGAAAAGCTTCCAACATGCTGGAAAATGTTGTGCACAGAAAGTAACACGGTCTACCCAAGTGTGAGCCACATTGCCCTGAGTTAGGTAGTTGGGTCCTGGCGATGTGAGAATGTTAGTGTTTCCATATTCAGCACATGACAAAACCCACACAAAATGTATGTATCTGGTACAAGAGTGACCTAAAACCCTGGAGCACTATACACTTCTCTGTGCTTGGCAGCCTATTCCTGGTGATCTAACACATGGCAGGGCATTGCTTTAATGCCATGGTCTCCAAACGTGTGGCTTGCGGGCTAAATATGGCCCTTTGCTTTGCTTACATTTATTTGGCCCTTGGGGCACTATTCCTCCTCCCAGTGACCACTCTGTCTGGGGAATTGTTTACTCCCACCGACCCCAGGACATTTTCTACTTCCACTGGCCAGTCTGGCTCCTCTTGGGTCTGAAGCACAGTAAACTGGCCCTTGGTTTGGAGACCTGTGCTTTGATGCATTAGAGTTCCATTCAAAATTGCTCCAACACATGTGCACGGTGCATTATTTCATGTCTATGCACCAGTAACACACCCCCCCCCCCCCCCCCCGTATGACACATGGATGCACTGGACTCAGGACCTGGTTGGAATGGATTGCTTTCTCGCACCGACTGTGCAGGGCTGCATGGTGAAGGGCTAGTGAGCAGGGGTGATGGGGGGTGTGTGTGTGTGTGTGTGTGTACAACTTCACTAAAATTAAATCTGTTCTATGTCGGAGCCAAGAAATCTAAGCCTCATGCAACCAGGCATACTATGTGTGAGGGCCGTATTTGCCTGCACAGGTGTTCCATGCATCCCACTCTTTCATGTCAATTGCAGCCTGCATGGACACAGCCGCTACTTCCATTTTTTGGCACAGTCCTGGCAAAGGTGTATGCTATACTACGCCCATGTGAATGTGGTCAAACTGAACAGTCTGTCGCTTGAAAAATGAAAGTGGCGCATACGATTGTGCCATCATTGATTTTGTTTTTGGAAACATATTCCAGCATGTTGAATCAGACTATTTTTGTGTCGCAATCGAAAGTGCCCATCACAGCTGGCACACTAATGATGAGAAAAACAAATGACCCAGAATTTTCTTTCAGTTTGACGCGTCTATCGCCTGCTTTAGTGTGCTGCAGGAAACCCTGAAGGCTGGCTATTGTATGGTACAGCAGAGACCCCCCTATCCTGGGCCAGAGATCACCCCCAAAACTAGTGCCTGGGCAGCCGTGTTCACTGACCCGCGTCCTGACAAAATACACAACTCGGCAGAATATCAAACCACATGTCACTTCCGGTTGCTTAAAACCCACAGTAATTGCAGATTTTGGCGAGTTTATGTTTGGACACAACAGCGGCAACTGAATGCAGTCAGGTAAAGGAATATTTTCACAGCACAGCGGCTAACAGGGATGAAGTTGTAGCTGCCTTGGTGGCGGCCATTTTGTTGGAGCGGAGTAATAATCTCCGCTCATGCCGTGATCCGGACTGCATTTGGTTGCCGCTCATGTCAAAACACGTATTCCTCAGCATGTGAAATTACATCAAAGAAATCTGCAATTAATCACGTTTTAAAGTGGTTGTAAACCCAACCACACAACTTTCACCTACAGGAAAGCCTACATTAAGGCTTACCTGTAGGTGCAAGAAATATCTCCTTAACCTCCACGGGTTAGGAGATGTTTGCTGTAAAACACAGCACTGATGACGTCACATGCATGCGCAGTAGCGGGCCGGCATCATTGCCGGTTTTCCGAATGGCTTCTTGGCGGCCCGAGCGCGCATGCGTGTGACGTCAGCGCAGCAATAACAGGAAGTCACTCCGGGACAACATGTCGGTGCCGGTGGGGGAGACGTGGACCGCTGCGGGGGCCTCGATCTAAGGTAAGTAATACATAATCAGCCAGTATGCGATGCATACTGGCTGATTATGCCTTTGTCTTGCAGGGTTTGTCTTTTTCCCGTTTTTGTACGGAGGGTTTACTTCCTCTTTAAATGAACCCGGAAGTGACGTGGTTCGATACTCTGCCGAGTTGCCTATTTTGTCAGACCACCGGCTGTACCAGATAACGTGACAAGTGCACTGAAAAACCTGAAACTGTTTAGAAAACAGTGCGATACAAAACAATGATGTGTATGGGAGGAAACATGAACAACAACCTACCTTCTTCTGGACATTATTCAGAAATGAGGAACTTTCTGCAAAACACAACAAAACAAAGTGTTACTTCTGATGACATTATACATGATTGTTTATATACTTTTATATTACACACATGGGGGGAGGGGGGGAGACAGTATGCCGCTGTCAGATCTGTGTATAGTGAACATAGCGGTGCTGTATACTATGGTGAGGTACAAAACACCTGTGTGAGTCCCATGTACAAGGCTCCTGCACATGTGTCAGTAATACCAGGCAGTGGCAGGTGAGGGGCAGCAAGACAGTAATGTTGGCCCTGGTTGGGGTCCGGGCCCCTCAGAACACCCCCCAAATGTAAGGCCAGGTATACACCAGTGCGGTGCATTTTGGGCGCAGTGTGATTAGATGCTTATTTTACACGTTTTTTTTAGGCATGTTCCCATTGACTTCTATTAGAACGCACATTGCCACGATCGTGCATCAATGCTGCGCCTTTAAAAAAACGTGTTTTCTAATAGAAGCCAATGGGAACACGCATCTAAATCGCACTGCGCCCAACATGCAGTGCAGCCGTGTGACCCGGCCGTACACGCCATGATTCCAGGCTTTCCATGGGAGGTGCCGCCACACACACACACAACTAATGCCTCATGCTCAGGATTGGGGCATTTAAAGGGTTAAATCAGGTGGTGAGGTGGCAACATCTCTCCTCACTGCCACCTCTGAGAAGTGATCAGCGTGTGGAAATGCTTTTCAGAGGAGAGGTGGCCCCTGCCCCACATGTGAATGAGCCCCATCTGGTGCAGGACACCTCGGGGTGTAATTTTATATATAAATAAAATAGTACACCCCCCCCCCCCTCTATCTATATACACCCCTCATCTACACCCATCCAGCTGGTATTACAATGATGTGAGGAGATGAGGGGTTAATGTCCCGGTACTCTCGGTGATATGTCCGGTAATCGGTGACAATGAGAAGTTAGAGATGTGAGGTGTCAGGGAAGAGGGGGGGATGGGTATCCGGTCTCCTGGGGCCCCCGGGCCCGCCACTCAGTGAGGAGGACACACCGGCCGGGCCCCGGAGAGGACACACACAGGGGCCCCGGGCTGAGCGGGCTTCTTCCGCGCCAATTTATCGGCGCCCTCCGCCTTCCCTCCAATACCGGACTGAGGGGGCGGGAGAGACTCCGACACCCGGATCCGCCAGATGGAGATTACCCGCCACCCCATCCCCCCACTGTGTGTACACAGATCACCTCCCCCGAAAATACCACACATCACTGCACCCCCAATTATTCCCTGCACCATCCACCCATCACCCCAAAAACATAGCCCAGCATCACCCCCTCACCTCCTGTACCTGGGGGGGCAATAACCTTTCCACTGCCAGCACTATACATTACACTTTATACACCCAACACCCCCCCCCCCCCCATCATCCCCTGCACCCCTTATTTAACATGACCCCATTTACTGTCCTTACCATTCATTTTTTTCCTCTACACCCCCTCTCCCCCCCATATATTCCTAATACTCATCACCCCAATACCAACTCCCCTGTACCCCCTCATTGCACTATTTGGAGGGGGGGGGGGCTGATGATCCATTAACCCCTGCATTGTCGCCAATACAAGGAGCTGCCCATCAACCCAGATCTACACAGAAAGGTCTACACAGGCCTTTATTAACCCCTTCATTGCTGACCCCCCCCCCCCATATTGTACACCCAGATCCCCCCTCCCCCATATTGTACACCCAGATCCCCCCCATATTGTACACCCAGATCCCCTCATACTGGGGGACAGCTGTTAGCTGAATGTGTTAACCCCTTCACTGCTGGGCAATATACCCCTCCCCCCATTCTAAGATAATCAAGAAGAAATCTGGAGCCAGGATCAACCCCCCCCCCCACATTGTACACCCGGATCAGTGTCCCCCCACATTGTACACCCGGATCAGTGTCCCCCCACATTGTACACCCGGATCAGTGTCCCCCCAGACCGGAGGGGTCTATCTCCAATTAACCCTCTCAGTGCCAGCTCCCCCCATACTGATCAATAAGCATGCAGCCAGTGTGATCAGTACAATCCATGCCCCCCATCCCCCACCTTTCCCGCCCCCGGTCTGCACACACTCGGTGGCCGGACACCAGACGCGGGAGCCCCGGTCCCGCTCAAATCCTGAACCGCCCGAAGTCTGAGACGTGTCTTCCGGGTGTGTGGGGGGGATATGAGGAGACAAGGAGAGGATTGAATGGAGGTAATGTCCCGCCAGTCCCACACTCACCGATCACACAACACACACCGACCTCCTCTCACCGGGATCTCAGCTGATCAGCTGGCGCCAAGCCTCTATATACCGGGAGGAGGGACTGCGCATGCGCCCCGCCCCCAGCCACTCTGCAGGTTGCCCCCCACTGCCTGCTACTAAACAAGGCTGGGGGATGGGAGGAGAAGCTTGTCACCTTACTGTATTCCTGGCCAGGGACACCCAGGTGTGAGGGGCTGGGGGAGGGGAGGCACTGCTCTCTGTATATAGGGGGGATACAGAGGGGGGGTACACCTCCTGGGGGGGCTGGGGGACATATAGGGGTGTACAGTCCCTATAGAGGGGTGTATAACTCCTGGGGGGCTGGGGTACATCTATAGAGGGGTGTACAGTCCCTATAGAGGGGTGTACACCTCCTGGGGGGCTGGGGTACATCTATAGAGGGGTGTATACCTCCTGGGGGGCTGGAGTACATCTATAGAGGGGTGTACAGTCCCTATAGAGGGGTGTACACCTCCTGGGGGGCTGGAGTACATCTATAGAGGGGTGTACAGTCCCTATAGAGGGGTGTACACCTCCTGGGGGGCTGGGGTACATCTATAGAGGGGTGTACAGTCCCTATAGGACAGAGGGGTTTACACCTCCTGGGGGGCTGAGGTACCTCTATAGGGGTGTACAGTCCCGATAGAGGGGTGTACACCTCCTGGGGGGGGCTGGGGTACATCTATAGGGGAATAGAGGGGTGTACAGACCCTATAGGACATAGAGGGGTTTACACCTCCTGGGGTACACCTAATGAGGTCCATACACAGAGCAATGTATGGTCGATCAGGTATAGGCAATTCACCATCGATTAAATCACATTTTGTGATCAAATGAAAACATTGATCATTCATTAATCTGAGCAATCTTTTTAAAACAAATCAGTTTATTGATCTGTGTTACAATCAGTTCACCAACACACACACACAGAGATATTTATTAGATCGATTAGAAGTGACTGAAAAAATTCTCCCAGCGCTGATCAACTTTGCAGAGCTGAAACTGATCATGGCATCACCAAATCGATCAGTTCAATCATATCTATAGATGTGTGGCCAATCATAAGGAAGGCTCACCTGCTGATCAATATAAATCTATCTGCATTGTGAGGTTTCTGATCTATGGTGGTAGAAGTGATGATCTGCAGGGATGAAGTCATGTGCAGGAAGTGAGCCAGTGATGAGGGTCACTGTGTGCAGAAAGAAGAAGGTGGCAGCCATGTTTAGCTACAAAGGATTGTAATGTAAATCTACACCTTCCACAGGCACTGTTTACATGTGTGATACAACTCCTCATCCCAGCTCTGCCCGGATTTTATCTCAGAGATCATGCTGGTTTCATCAGCAGTACAATCACCTGTGCCGTGCAATGTTATACCATCATACTACTGACCGACCCGTGCAATGTTATACTATCATACTACTGACCGAACCATGCAATGTTATACTATCATACTACTGACCGACCCGTGCAATGTTATACCATCATACTACTGACCGAACCATGCAATGTTATACCATCATACTACTGACCGACCCGTGCAATGTTATACCATCATACTACTGACCGACCCGTGCAATGTTATACCATCATACTACTGACCGAACCATGCAATGTTATACCATCATACTACTGACCGAACCATGCAATGTTATACCATCATACTACTGACCGAACCGTGCAATGTTATACCATCATACTACTGACCGACCCGTGCAATGTTATACCATCATACTACTGACCGACCCGTGCAATGTTATACCATCATACTACTGACCGACCCGTGCAATGTTATACCATCATACTACTGACCGACCCGTGCAATGTTATACTATCATACTACTGACCGACCCGTGCAATGTTATACTATCATACTACTGACCGAACCGTGCAATGTTATACTATCATACTACTGACCGAACCGTGCAATGTTATACTATCATACTACTGACCGAACCGTGCAATGTTATACCATCATACTACTGACCGACCCGTGCAATGTTATACCATCATACTACTGACCGACCCGTGCAATGTTATACCATCATACTACTGACCGACCCGTGCAATGTTATACCATCATACTACTGACCGACCCGTGCAATGTTATACCATCATACTACTGACCGACCTGTGCAATGTTATACCATCATACTACTGACCGACCGTGCAATGTTATACCATCATACTACTGACCGACCCGTGCAATGTTATACTATCATACTACTGACCGAACCATGCAATGTTATACTATCATACTACTGACCGAACCGTGCAATGTTATACTATCATACTACTGACTGAACCGTGCAATGTTATACCATCATACTACTGACCGACCCGTGCAATGTTATACCATCATACTACTGACCGACCCGTGCAATGTTATACCATCATACTACTGACCGACCCGTGCAATGTTATACCATCATACTACTGACCGACCCGTGCAATGTTATACCATCATACTACTGACCGACCCGTGCAATGTTATACCATCATACTACTGACCGACCCGTGCAATGTTATACCATCATACTACTGACCGACCCGTGCAATGTTATACCATCATACTACTGACCGACCGTGCAATGTTATACCATCATACTACTGACCGAACCGTGCAATGTTATACCATCATACTACTGATCGACCGTGCAATGTTATACCATCATACTACTGACCGACCGTGCAATGTTATACCATCATACTACTGACCGACCGTGCAATGTTATACCATCATACTACTGACCGAACCGTGCAATGTTATACCATCATACTACTGACCGACCGTGCAATGTTATACCATCATACTACTGACCGACCCGTGCAATGTTATACCATCATACTACTGACCGACCCGTGCAATGTTATACCATCATACTACTGACCGACCCGTGCAATGTTATACCATCATACTACTGACCGACCCGTGCAATGTTATACCATCATACTACTGACCGAACCGTGCAATGTTATACCATCATACTACTGACCGACCGTGCAATGTTATACCATCATACTACTGACCGACCGTGCAATGTTATACCATCATACTACTGACCGAACCGTGCAATGTTATACCATCATACTACTGACCGACCGTGCAATGTTATACCATCATACTACTGACCGACCGTGCAATGTTATACCATCATACTACTGACCGACCGTGCAATGTTATACCATCATACTACTGACCGACCGTGCAATGTTATACCATCATACTACTGACCGACCCGTGCAATGTTATACCATCATACTACTGACCGACCCGTGCAATGTTATACCATCATACTACTGACCGACCGTGCAATGTTATACCATCATACTACTGACCGACCGTGCAATGTTATACCATCATACTACTGACCAATGTTATACCATCATACTACTGACCGAACCGTGCAATTTTATTCTATCATACTTCTGACCGAACAGTGCAATGTTATACTATCATACTACCGAACCGTGCAATGTTATACTATAATACTACTGACCGAACTGTGCAACGTTATACCATCATACTTCTGACCGAACCGTGCAATGTTATACTATAATACGACCGAACCGTGCAATGTTATACTATAATACGACCGAACCGTGCAATGTTATACTATAATACTACTGACTGAACCGTGCAATGTTATACTATAATACTACTGACTGAACCGTGCAATGTTATACCATCATACTACTGACCAATGTTATACCATCATACTACTGACCAATGTTATACCATCATACTACTGACCAATGTTATACCATCATACTACTGACCAATGTTATACCATCATACTACTGACCAATGTTATACCATCATACTACTGACCAATGTTATACCATCATACTACTGACCAATGTTATACCATCATACTACTGACCAATGTTATACCATCATACTACCGAGCGAGCGAGCTGAGCAATGTTATACTATACTACCGTCTGTACCGTGCAATGTTATACTAGATTGAATTTGTAACCAAAAGGTGAAAAATAAAAAAAGAGAACAAATACACTCCCTAAAGAGTTAACTATATATGTACAATGCAATGTTATACTAGGACACAACTGACCATATCTTGCAATGTTATAGTACATCTGACCACCCATACTGTGCAATGTTATTCTACCGTATGATGCCATTGACCAGACCATACCATGTTATACTATGAGATGGTGCACCACACTATGTAATGTTTTACTATAACATGACCATCTGAACAGTGCAATGTTATACTGTATTATGAAATGACTGACCATGCCATGGTATATTATGATAAAACAAACTGTACTGTGCAATGTTATACTACTGGTAAGTGTCCAAACTGTGCAATGTTATCCTGCATAGTGTGTTATGGGGGGATACCTTAGTCTGGCCTCACGTACCCCGACAACCGACCTTTTGTTTGATATATAATTTCCCACTATAGGGGGGGCGGGGGGGGGGGGAGAGAATCTCCCCTCCACACATCATAGACTTGGGCATTTATTCCTCCAGCTGCACTGACATTTATTTTTAAATAATAATGTAAATATAGCAGAGAAAGAATTACCCCCCTCTGCATTGGGGCCTTACACTTCTACTATACCAGGCCCCATAGGAAGAAGTGTATTGCTGGTAGTAAAAAAAATCTAATTGCAATCCTGCCCCTGGGTGATCTCTACATGAAGTCATCCTTTAAAGTTTAAGTGATCAGTAATACTATATGATCAGGAATAGATATGTATGATCAATAATTGCTGTATGATCAGTAATAGATGTGTATGATAATTGCTGTATGATCAGGAATTGATATGTATGATCAGGAATTGATATGTATGATCAATAATTGCTGTATGATCAGCCCATGTCAGGGTAAATCATGTGTGTATGTATGATGTGGCATGTAGTGAGCACACAATGTCTGCCCTTCCCCCTCTATGATGGAGCTCCAGCATTGTGTGCTCTGTAGAGGTCACTGCTGTCCTTCCCTCCTTTCTCTGATATAATATAGATCCAGGATCAGTCATAATTATTATTATAGGAAGTGGCGGGGGGGGGAGGCGGGTATTATCCTTCAGCTGACCGCGGCTCTCCTCTCTTTGTTAGTGCTAGGCGCGCAATATTCTGCCAGTGACGGGCGGTGAACCCGCTCTTTTCTGCCAGCCGTCAGCAGTTTAAATTTCCCGCTGGATTCTGCAAAGCTTCGCGTACACACGCCCCCGTGGTAGGGCTCGCCGGTAGCGCCAGCCAATGGCAGAAGAGGAAGTCAGAACAACGTGGCCATGCCTGAGAATGTAAACACAGCGCGAGAAACACGTGGCCGGCTGAGGGGCGGGGCCAGCTGTCACCTAGAGCGGCAGGAGCTGTCTGACTGGCTGAGCCTATTGTTGCGATGACTGCAGATCTGTGCGCGAGTGACAGGAGCTGGATACACAAGTCAGTAGAAGATCTTCATTTCATTTTGTATGTTTCTTTATATATCTATCTATCTACTCAAAGTGAAATAAAGATCTACTGTTTATATATATATATATATATATATATATATATATATATATATTTTTTTTTTTTTTTTTAACTATAATATTATATAATTTCACACAAGGATGGGCTAAGTCTAGGTTCACTTAAAGTGTACCTGCCTAACCTCTATCCTAACAATTAAAGTGTAACTAAAAGTCAAACTTTTTTTGTTTTGGATAGAGTTGAAGACAGATTAGAACACGGGCCAGTTTATATTGCTGTCTGTGTCCCCATTAGTGCGGTTCACCCTATTTGTTCTGTGTATTATCAGTGAAAAAAAAAGAAAAAAAAAAGGATTTTTTTACTCACCGTAAAATCCTTTTCTCTGAGTCCATGGACTGACACAGCTTTCCTATTGACATAGTGGGTATTATCCGTTAATTAGAAGTGACTAGGCAGAAAACTTGTAAAAAGTGTTGCATCACACCTTCTACAGTCCCGCCCAGGGGGCGGACCCTCTGGGTATATCCCCTCAGTCTGCATCTCGCAGATCAGTTCGTCAAAAAGCAGTACAAACTTAAAAGGGGTGGGTGCTGTGTCGGTCCATGGACTCAGAGAAAAGGATTTTACGGTGAGTAAAAAATCCTATTTACTCTTTCGTCCATGGACCGACACAGCTTCTCTATTGACAAAGTGGGACGTCCCAAAGCAGTGTCAGAGAAAAAACGAGGGGTGGTAACAGCATAAAAATAAACTTCACACCAAACACAAAACAGCACTCCTCTAACGGAGGAGTTGCAACTCTAAACAGCCGCCTGCAAAACTTTGCGGCCGAAAGAGGCATCCGAAGATGCACCTACATCAACCTTGTAGAATTTTGTGAAAGTGTGAGCAGATGACCAAGTCGCCGCTTTACAAAATTGGGAAGCAGACGCTTGATGTCGGAAAGCCCAAGAGGCACCTATTGCCCTGGTCGAATGCGCCGTGACCAGAAAGGGGGGCGCTTGACCCTTTAAGGCGTAAGCCTGGATTACTATCTGTCGGATCCACCTAGAGATGGTGGCCGACGAGACTGCTTGGCCCTTCTTGGGACCAGCCACCGAAACAAACAGTAAGTCTGACTTCCGGAACAGGGAAGTAGCAGATAGGTATACTCTCAAAGCTCGGACAACGTCCAAGGAATGCAACGCCGACTCCTTAGGATTCGACGGATTAGGACACAAGGATGGAAGTACAATGTCTTCATTGAGATGAAAAGCCGAAACGACCTTCGAAAGACAGGAAGGCTGCGGCTGCAGCACCACCTTATCCTTGTGGAAAATCAAATAGGGAGCCTGGCAGGACAAGGCTGCCAGCTCAGAGACTCGTCTAACTGACGTAACAGCCACCAAAAAGACCACTTTCTGAGAAAATGTCAACAGGGGAATATCTCGAATATTCTCAAACGGTGCCTTCTGAAGCACCGAGAGGACCAGGTTTAAGTCCCACGGAGGTAACGGGGGACGGACCGGAGGGGCCACATGTCGAACCCCCTGCACAAATGTACTCACGAGAGAGTGAGTCACCAGGGGTCGCTGAAAAAAGACAGCCAGGGCAGATATCTGTCCCTTAATCGTACTTAAGGCAAGCCTTTGGTTCACCCCATGCTGTAAAAACAGCAGGATTCTGGAAACCAAATAAGTACGCGGATGCCATTTAATTTCCTCACACATGGAGATGTAGGCCTTTCAAGTGCGGTGATAAACCTTCCTAGAGGACGGTTTCCGAGCACTTTTCATAGTAGAGATTACTGAATCTAATAGGCCCCGGTCTCTCAGTACCTGGTTCTCAACAGCCATGCCATTAAAGCCAGTGACTGTAAAGCAGGATGGAGTATGGGACCTTGCGATAGCAGGTCCTTCCGTAGTGGTAGGCGCCAGGGGACATCTGCTACCAGACGTACTAGATCGGCGTACCAAGGACGCTGAGGCCAATCTGGAGCGATTAGGATCATTGGAATTCCCTCTGCTTCCACTCTGCGGAGCAGAAGAGGAAGTAGCCTTAAGGGAGGGAAGGCATAGATTAGCCAATACTGACCCCACAATGCCACCAACGCGTCCGTTGCGTCTGCTCATGGGTCTCTTGACCGGGCCACAAACCTCAATACCTTCCGATTGAGTCGGGAAGCCAGAAGATCTACATCTGGTGTGCCCCATCTTTGGCAGAGGAGTTGGACCACTTCCGGGTGTAAGGACCATTCTCCCTGGTCCAGCATCTGGCGGCTCAGGTAGTCCGCCTGCCAGTTTACCACACCCGGAATGTACACGGCCGACAGTGCCGGTACGCTCCTCTCTGACCACTTCAGGATGCAAGTGACCTCCGATGCTGCAGCTGAGCTTCTTGTTCCTCCTTGATGATTAACATATGCCACTGCTGTGGCGTTGTCTGACTGGATCCTGACTGGACGCCCTTGCCGCCTCTGAGACCATTTGAAGAGGCACAACCTGATCGCCCGGATTTCCAGGACATTGATCGGCAGGAGGGCTTCCTCTGGGGTCCAGCGACCTTGCGCCGACTGAACACCCCAGACTCCCCCCCCCCCAACCTGTAAGGCTACCGTCCGTCGCGATCACTATCCAGTAAACCAGAAGAAATGACTTCCCGGCCATTAGAGCCGGTGCTGTCAGCCACCATACCAGGGATCTAGGTGGCTCACTCGGATTTGATAATCCAGAGATGATGGACATCTGTTCCATCTGGACAGAACTTCCTTCTGTAACACTCGAGTGTGGTATTGAGCATATGGGACTGCCTCAAAGGAGGCTACCATGAGGCCTAACACTCGCATGCAAAAACGGAGTGACGACCAATTCCTGGAAGTCAGCTGCCATACTGCAGCCCGGAGGGTCTGCAACTTCTCCACAGGGAGGAATAACTTTGCCTCTGAGGAATCCAGAATCAACCCCAGGTACACTAGGCGTTGAGTGGGCACCAATACTGACTTTTGCGTGTTTAGTATCTCACCACAGTCTCAAAGAGTCTGACAGGTAATGGACACGCTTACCTCTAATTCTGAGCTTGAAGGGGCCTTCAGTAGGTCATCCAAGTAGCCCATGATAGCGATACCCCGCTGTCTTAGAAGTGCCAGAATCGGAGCGAGCACCTTGGTGAACGTCCTGGGTGCTGAGGCAAGGCCAAACGGGAGGGCCACAAACTGGTAGTGGTTCTTCCCGATAGCAAATCGCAGAAACCTCTGGTGTCTGGAGTATATGGGGACATGCAGGTATGCGTCCTTGATGTCCAAGGAGGCCAGAAAGTCCCCCAGATGGAGAGCCGTGACTACAGATCGAACCGACTTCATCCGAAATCTTTGTACCTTCACAAAGCAATTGAGGGCTCTGAGATCCAAGATTGGGTGAACCCCATCCTTCTTCGGCACAATGAACAGATTTGAGTAAAAACCCTGACCCCGTTCCTGTTCTGGAACTGGAATAACTACCCTGCGTTCCAGTAGACCCTGGACCGCCCCATACAGGGCCTCCCGACAGGTCGGTAGTAGCTGGAGATTGGAGGTGACGAATCTGTCTGGTGGACAAGAGAGAAATTCTATCTTGTAGCCTGAGGAGATTACTTCGCAAACCCACCTGTCGGAGAATAGAGCTGTCCACTGAGTCGCAAATTTGAGACGCTTTTGTCCTTGGGCAGGCGCCTTTTTGGCCTGGGGTCTTTTCTCTGTCGCCCTAGGGGGACAAAAAAAACGCTTGCGTGCAGTAAAGGAGGGCCCTTGGCGTGGCCCCTACCCTTGCTAGTTTGAGGAAGCAAAGTGCTTTTACCTCCTGTGGCATCCTTGATGATGTCATCCATAGAGGCCCCAAAAAGTCTGTCGCCCTTAAAAGGCAGATCAAACAGGGCTTTCTTGGAGGTCTGGTCCGCAGACCAGCCCTTTAGCCAGATCAGGCGGCGTATTGCTACTGCATAAACCGAAGCTATTGACAGCAGGGGAATAGTATCCATGTCTGACTCGCAGACAAACCTAAGGCCCTGGACCATCTGGTCGGCCAATGTTATCTCATCAGGAGGAGCATCTCGCTCCTTAACCCCTGGAGTAGCAATCTTGCCCATTCAGTATGTCAGAGATTGTTAGTTGACCAGACTGTGTGACCTCATAAAAGGAAACCAAACAGGTGTAGGTGAAAATATATAATTTATTTAAGGTGAGTGACCAACATACAACAACCGAAAGAACGCAGTGCAACAAATCAACAGTGACTACAAACAATATTTACAAATAAAGGGAGATACCGGTAATCGTGGTAAGAGCCAGGCCGAGGTCATGCACAAGGGGATCAAGCAGATGGGTATGGATGGGAGGAAGCCGGAACAAGGAGGGGATGGATGGATAGGCTGCAGAGCAGGGATCCAGGTGATAGAAGGGGAAGCTGCAGGATGGGCACAAGGAAAGGATCAGGTTAACAGGATGCGGGTTCAAGGTAGGGACTGGGTCAGATCAGATCAGGCAGGGTGCAGGTTGGGAACAGGTACAGGCAAGAGTCCAGGTCACAAGTCCAGGAAGAGCGATACCAGGGCAACGAGTGTTTTCACTTGCCGGGTATATATGGAGGTCCAGTGATTGAGCTCAGGTCACAGCTGACCACAGGAAGTGCTGCCTGCTCCATACTGCCAGAATACACCCGCTGGTGGATGCCGGTACTGCAGTACACGTATCAGGTGTTACCACCAGCAGGTGAGATCCTCCAACAGAGGTATTGGCTGTAGGAGGACACCTGCTGGTGGACACTAGCACTGCAGTCCAAAGGACCAACAGCACCACCAGTGGGTGAAGCCTTTCCTGACAGTACCCCCCCTCAAAGGAGCGGCCTCCGGACGCTCCAACGACCTGCTGCTGGGGGAAGTTCATAGCTACAAGCTGGGCAACAGGCAAGGTCACATCCGGGCAGACAGCGGGCACATCCGGGCAAACAGTAGGCACATCTGGGTAGGAAATAGTCACATCAAGCTGGGCAGTGGACAGGGACACCTGAGGCTGGGCAGCAGACGGGAACATCTCAGGCTGGGCAGCAGACGGGAACATCTCAGGCTGGGCAGCGGACGGGAACATCTCAGGCTGGGCAGCGGACCGCAACATCTCAGGCTGGGCAGCGGACCGCAACATCTCAGGCTGGGCAGCGGACCGCAACATCTCAGGCTGGGCAGCGGACCGCAACATCTCAGGCTGGGCAGCGGACCGCAACATCTCAGGCTGGGCAGCGGACCGCAACATCTCAGGCTGGGCAGCGGACCGCAACATCTCAGGCTGGGCAGCGGACCGCAACATCTCAGGCTGGGCAGCGGACCGCAACATCTCAGGCTGGGCAGCGGACCGCAACATCTCAGGCTGGGCAGCGGACCGCAACATCTCAGGCTGGGCAGCGGACCGCAACATCTCAGGCTGGGCAGCGGACGGGATCATCTCAGGCTGGGCAGCGGACGGGATCATCTCAGGCTGGGCAGCGGACGGGATCATCTCAGGCTGGGCAGCGGACGGGATCATCTCAGGCTGGGCAGCGGACGGGATCATCTCAGGCTGGGCAGCGGACGGGATCATCTCAGGCTGGGCAGCGGACGGGATCATCTCAGGCTGGGCAGCGGACGGGATCATCTCAGGCTGGGCAGCGGACGGGATCATCTCAGGCTGGGCAGCGGACGGGATCATCTCAGGCTGGGCAGCGGACGGGATCATCTCAGGCTGGGCAGCAGACGGGGTCATCTCAAGCTGGGCAGCAGATGGGATCATCTCAAGCCGGGAAGAGGGCACCACAACCTCGGGCCGGGAAACGGGCACCACAACCTCAAGCCGGGAAACGGGCACCACAACCTCAAGCCGGGGAACGGGCACCACAACCTCAAGCCGGGGAACGGGCACCACAATCTCAGGCCGGGAAACGGGCACCACAACCACAGGCCGGGAAACGGGCACCGGATCTTCCGACTGGGACACTGTCATCAGGGCTTCAGTTTGGAAGGCTGGCACGGGAACTCCACGCGGGCAGGCTGGCATAAGAACTACAGGCTGGCAGGCTGGTACAGGATCTTCAGGCTGGCAGGCTGGCTCAAGAACCGCAGGCTGGAAGGCTGGCTCAAGAACCGCAGGCTGGAAGGCTGGTTCGGGAACCGCAGGCTGGAACAGGTTGGTGGGTGTGGAGGTAGGTTGGATTGTGTGGGTCGGGAAGTACTTCCGCTTTTTCTTAGATTTGGTCACTGCAGGTTTGCAAGTAACAGGGGGAATATATGAAAACGTTGGGATAGGACAAATGGAAGACATTGACAGAGGTGCAGGGACAGTGGCTGGAGGAGGTTCTTGTGGATTGGCTACGGATAGGGGGGAAGAAGCAGGTGGATTAAAGGCAGGGTAGGCGCAACAGGTAGAGACGGGGTAGTAGTATTTGGGGGGCTGAACACACTGGACGGTAGCTGGGGTTGCCATAGGCAATGGGCGGATATATTCTTGGGAAGGCAGGTGATTGATGGAGGGGCCGGGATGTTGTGGCTTGGCTGAATTCGGGAGGAGGTCTGACCATGCCTGCAGCAAAGGCTGAACAAAAGCTGATTCGCACACACCCAGTCTAATCAGGCACTGCACAGAACTAACACATTCAGATAATAACTGCGGGGAACAGAGGAAATAATGCTCATCAAAATAAACTGGATCATCCTCTAATAGCCAAACCAGGGACTCAACCTGATCACCACTGAAAGGGGGAGAGAAGTCATCACTTCCTTCGGGAATAAATGACAGGGCTGGTTCTAGACATAGCCGGGTCAACGGCACTACATCTTCAGGCTGCATGTAACCCTGATCCACCCAGAAATTAGCTGATCGGATCGTTTCCTTCCGCTGGTCACTCGTCCATCCCTTTAACATCTGGCGACAATATTCACCCTCCTCTGTCGCCAGCAGAGAATAGTACAGGATCTCATCGTGATCCATATCAGCCAAACACACCACAGGATGGTTCCTCAATGAAGTCACGTCTGATCAGGAATGGCCCTGGTATACTGTCAGAGATTGTTTGTTGACCAGACTGTGTGACCTCATAAAAGGAAACCAAACAGGTGTAGGTGAAAATATATAATTTATTTAAGGTGAGTGACCAACATACAACAACCGAAAGAACGCAGTGCAACAAATCAACAGTGACTACAAACAATATTTACAAATAAGGGAGATACCGGTAATCGTGGTAAGAGCCAGGCCGAGGTCATGCACAAGGGGATCAAGCAGATGGGTATGGATGGGAGGAAGCCGGAACAAGGAGGGGATGGATGGATAGGCTGCAGAGCAGGGATCCAGGTGATAGAAGGGGAAGCTGCAGGATGGGCACAAGGAAAGGATCAGGTTAACAGGATGCGGGTTCAAGGTAGGGACTGGGTCGGATCAGATCAGGCAGGGTGCAGGTTGGGAACAGGTACAGGCAAGAGTCCAGGTCACAATTCCAGGAAGAGCGATACCAGGGCAACGAGTGTTTTCACTTGCCGGGTATATATGGAGGTCCAGTGATTGAGCTCAGGTCACAGCTGACCACAGGAAGTGCTGCCTGCTCCATACTGCCAGAATACACCCGCTGGTGGATGCCGGTACTGCAGTACACGTATCAGGTGTTACCACCAGCAGGTGAGATCCTCCAACAGAGGTATTGGCTGTAGGAGGACACCTGCTGGCGGACACTAGCACTGCAGTCCAAAGGACCAACAGCACCACCAGTGGGTGAAGCCTTTCCTGACACAGTAAGTGCCTGAGACACTAGGGCCCCCGCCAATGCCGGGCGTACTGCCTATACCTAAGTATAGGTAGCGAGCGAGTGCTTCAGCCTTCTTATCCACAGGGTCCTTGAAAACAGGAGCCCCTTCTACTGGAATAGTGGTAGCTCTATTAAGTCTGGACACCCGAGGGTCCACTATAGGGGGAGAGGTCCATTTCTTCAGAAAACTCTCCTCAAAGGGGTACCGTACCGCAAACCTCTTTGGGGCTGTAAAGACCCTCAGTGGGTTCTCCCATTCCTTGTATAAGAGTTTATCAAAATAAGACACACAAGGGAACACCTTAGCAGTGCGGGCAGGTTTATGAAACCCAAAGTGAACCGGAGTCTCTGCTGCTTCTGCAGTATTTTCCAACTTTAGCGTATCCCGCGCTGCAGTAATAAGGTCAGATACCAAAGCCGTCTCGCGTACTGACCTGGACTTGGAGTCATCCTCACTGTCCGGTCACGGTCTGCAGTCTCTGATGCGTCAGAATCTGGGCCCTGAGCCGTAGCTGGACCTGGTTCTGCATCAGAATTATCCCCAGAAGCTTGCAGGGGACAGGGGCGTTTACTACCCCCTGTATTCCCGTGTGCTGCTTCCACCCTGGCAGCAAACGCCTCTAGGATTGCCGTCATAGCGTTCATAGACACCTCAGGAGCACCAGCTGCTAAATCTGGTGTTTCAGGGGAGAAGACATCTGGCTCAGATGCCATGCTGACCACGCGCTGACACCCACAGGGCTCCAGGCAAGATATCAATAGGCCACCCTCCTGTGCTGCAGAGATGCTGGGTCACCCAGAGGACTCAGCACCCTTGGATCGGTATCGCTATGCTGCCGTGCTGCGCCTGTGATGCTGTCCCACCACTGCTGTGTCAGTCTGCTTCTTTTATCAATGCTTCCTGTGTGAATTTCTCGCGCCAGTGTAATGCACCCTAGAGGCCGGAGACTCTCGCAAAATGGCAGCCAAACGTCTGTACGGAAGATAATGTGGGCTCTAAGAAAATGACTGCCGAGCCGAAGATAGAGGCCAAAGCAGCCGTAGACCACAAAAAGATGGCCGCCGAACGGCAATATATACATACAGCGTGGATCATTACAAACATGGCCGCCGATCAGTCGATAGAGGCCAGAGGGTGTGGAAATACAAAAAAATGGCGCCGAAACCACAGGAAGATGGCCGCCGGGCAGTCACTAGAGGCCGAACCCAGCATGGACCACCACAAATTGGCCGCCGACAGCATGGAGGGGGAAGAAGCACACACACAGGTAAGCAGAAATGACATCTTTTTAAATGTTAGTTACAGCCAGCCCCGCTCCAGTGGAACCCCCTAGGTGACCCCCAGCACCCAGCAACCTTAGCTAGAAGCCCAGGGAGGAGGGAAGGGCAAGAAGAGAGGGAAGAAAGGGGCCACAACCACTTACTTGGTCTCTCCAGGAATGTCCAGCCAAATCACCCAGCCGAGGCAGGGGAGTTTACTTACCTATCCTGCATGTATCATGCTGGAAGACATTCCAAACAGATCATCGTCCGCGCACGGAAGGTGACTGTTGGCCAGGCATGCTGTGATTGGACCCAAGGGGACGATCATATGTATGCCCTGGAGTGCGACGCTCACCGGACAGGCTGCTGCGACTCGGCCGTAAGGTCAGCCGAAGCTGAGCGGTCCGATGCAAGCCTTGGAGCGTAAGCTCACCGGCCAGGCTGCTGCGACTCGGCCGTAAGGTCAGCTGAAGCTGAGCGGTCCCATGCAGGCCCTGGAGCGTAGGCTCACCGGCCACCCGTGGAGCGACGGGCATGTCGTGGAAAACCCAGCGCGTAGCTAGGGTCGGCACATGCTCGATGGCCGAAACTGGGGAGACTACAAGGATCGAGGATCCAGCCTGTCACCCAGTCGGCAATTGATCGAAGATCGCAGGAAACAAAAAAAAAAAGGAGCAAAAAAATATATTTTTCCCCCGGACCAATGGGCCCGAAGGGAGCCATGTCCTACTCCTTGTTAGACAGAAAAAAATTGATCTGCGAGATGTAGAGTGAGGGGATATACCAGAGGGTCCGCCCCCTGGGCGGTACTGTAGAAGGTGTGATGCAACACTTTTTACAAGTTTTCTGCCTAGTCACTCCTAATTAACGGATAATACCCACTATGTCAATAGAGAAGCTGTGTCGGTCCAAGGACGAAAGAGTAACACAAATTTTGGGTTGACACCACAACAGGAACAGGGTGGAAATCTTCCGAATGGGGGACACTAGTTCTGGTAACAACCAGGGATGTCCTTCACTTCATGTTTTGGCTATGGGACAGGAGGTTAAGAGAAAACTCCTCAATGAGACACAGATGGCAAAAAAATTATTAAATACATCTTATACAGGCAAGCAGATACACTGACAGGAAGAATCAATGAACTGCTAGTTCATTGAGAACTACAAGCCAACAGCTGCAAAGGATGTTCATTTACACACACAGAGCTGTGTGAATTAATGACGTAGTCGGGTGGGTGGAGACCTGCATGGCCATGCTGATTTTAAAAAGTTACAGCTGGTACAGGGAACTTTTACCTGTAGTGCTGTCACAAGGCATACAGGGATCGGGCAGAGGTTGCAGCATTAGGAACATGTTACATGTTTCACCCTAAAAACAGGTGAAACTTGTAACATGTTGCCAAAGGTGAAATTATCCTTTAAAAATTATTTTAGGCCTGAAGATTACTTAAAACTCCCAAAACATTGTATATTTTTTGAAGTAAAAACACCCTGGAGAAGATCATAGAGGTAGTTGCAATTTTTCATGTATAGCGCTTACCTCTGAATCAGCTGCTGATGTTTGGGTCCCCTGGCTTCCGATGTAAAACAACTTTCCCGGCAATGCCACACCCTCGGACACATCAAAGCTGAAGGGAACATTTTTATTTGTGCAACACAAAGTAGAACAATAACCAAAAGTTGAAACAGCAGTAATAAACACTTTAACAAGTATATAGAAACCGTTACAAAATAATGTGTAAACAACAAACGGACCAATGACTTTACCCCTAATCCCTACACTGCGGGGCTCCTAACCAGGGGCGGCCCGTCCATTAATGGCGCACGGGCGCCGCACCTCCTCTCCAGCCACGCCCTTTATGACTAATGGATCGATTCATGCATAGTTTTTTTGAAGCACCTGCTTAGAGCCAAAGACTCTAATAGGCTTCAAAAAAGGTGGACTGCGAGCGCAGAGCATTGCGCTCGCAGTCCATCCAGATGTGTTAGAAAGGCAAATATAAATTTGCTTTTCTAACACTGAACCGCCTCTCCGCCAATCAGGTAGAGCGGGTACAACACCCATTACCCGATTGGCTGAAGGTAGAGGCGCTCCGATTGGACGCCTATCAAAATGGAGCAACAGAGGAGGGGGAAGCATGGAGGACACAGAAGCCGCCCCACAGCTTGCCGCCGTCACCCGCTGCCTGACCCGCCACTAAGAAGGGGTAAGTGCCGGGCAGACAGCGGGCGGGGGCCACAGTGGCGGCATTTGATGAGCACGAGTGGCTGCATTTGATGGGGTACGAGTGGCTGCATTTGACGGGCAAAAGTGGCTGCATTTGACGGGCACAGTGAGGCTGCAATTGATGATTTTTTTTTTCAGTTTGCGCACACCAAAAATTTTGAGCACCAGCCGCTATTGGTCTTAACTAAGGGAAAATTGAAAAATAGTGGTCCAAAACTCTGGCCAACCCACCCCCACTGGCCAGTGTGTTGGGGCCCAAATTCGGCGTTGTAGCTTTCAAACGTAAGTGCTCCCAAACCTGGATATAAGCAGTGCCTCAAGCTTTAAATGGGGTGCAGAAGAGTACAGCCAGCAGCCTATTACTGACACATAGGGAGACGAATTGTCTCCTGCCACTATCGGACTTGGGCTCAGCAGGGCCGTCGTTAACGCAGGCAAATGGGGCAAATACCCTGGGCCCAGCCATTGTTTTGGGGCTCAAAACAGCTGCCCCTTGAGACTGCGCTGCCTGCACATTGGAGGTCACCCCATACCCCACGATGCCACTGTGTGGAGCAACCAGGTACATTGTGGATTACCGCTGCCTCAGAGAGCAGGGGAGGGGGTGGAGCCGGAAGCACCACTGACTCTCAGACCCCGCCCCAATACAGTCTGTATGGTAGGGAGAAGGTCGTGGCTGCAGGTGGAAAAGGGTAAAGTGTTCGGAGTGGGAGTGGCAGCGCTGAGATGTCCGGAGCACGGATCGGATGTGGAGTGAGCTGGCTGGCAGGTCCTTCTCCCCAATGCGATGTCCCATTAAACTGTCTGCCTGTACATTGTCTGATGAGGCTGCACTAATGGACATAGATAGGCTGCACTGATGAGTCTGCACTGGTGGGCACTGATAAGGTGGCATTTATGGGCCCTGATATGTTGCACTGATTATTAGTGTAAATGTCCCGTCACAGAAAAGTTGCTTATTGACTTCACTTTCCTCAGACTACAACTCATCAAGAACACGGCAGCCAGACTGGTAACAGGGAAAAAACCTTAGGAATCGATCACCCCTTCGCTGAGAACCCTGCATTGGTTAACCATAAAGGATCGGGTCACGTTCAAGACCCTCTGCCTGATCCACAAGTGCACACAAGGAAACGCTCCTCAATATTTATGCGAGAAGATAAAACACTACACCCCCAAACGCATTCTCTGATCAACCAATCAAAACCTCCTCCACATCCCCAAGTCCCGCTACAAATGGAAGGGAGAACGAAGATTTGCAGTCCAAGGACCACGGCTATGGAACGCTCTACCCACGGACATCCGTATGGAAGAAAACCATTGAGCCTTCAGGAAAAAACTTAAGACCCACCTCTTCTGAAGGATCAGGACGACACCGGATGAAAAGCGCCTTGAGGCAATTTAGTTCGCATTTGCAGCGCTATATAAGTTATCACTCACTCACTCAGACAGTGACAGCACTTAGGAAAGGAAATGGCGATAACCGACATTTGTTTACATGTGATCAGCTGTGATTGGACACAGCTGATCACATGGTAAAGAGCCTACATCATTGGCTCTTTATCATGATCGGTGATGCGCTGTGTCCAAAGGATTGCCACGCTATGCCTCAAATGGTAAGATGTCATATGACGTCCTCCCTGAACAAGAGCGGACTTGGCTTACCGTCATTGTACCATAGGCGGGGCGGGAACTATTTAAATGTTGCTGATGTGCAATAGATCTAAATGTGTGAGAATCCAAAAGGCAGGCAAAATATTTTACTGACAATTTATCTATTGTTATCTCTTTGATGTGGATGTTTAAGCCTTTTTTTATCCTAAGACTTAAAGTGGCTATAAAGTGTGAAGATGTTTTACCTTCATGCATCTTATGAATGAAGGTAATTTTTTTTTCGATGTGTAGCTCCCCCCTCAACTTACCTGGCCCGATCACGATCCAGCAATGTGCACGAGAGCTTCTGCTCTCCCAGGTCTCTCTCTTTTTATTTGCTCAGACACAACAGTGGGAGCCATTGGCTGTCACTGTCTGAGTAAAGGGAAATCGATAAACTGATTTTCTGTGATAGAGGGACGTTTACACAGCCATCTACTCTGCTATTTACACAACCATTGGCTCCCACTGCTGTCAATCACAGCCAGTGAGGTGGGAGCGGGAGGCAGGCAAGAAAATGCTTGCCCAGGGTCCAGTCAATATTAAAGGCAGCCCTGGGATTCAGTGATACCAGCTGCAGTGACATCCTCCTCACAACCAGCCAACACCACCAGACTTGATAGTGCCATTCCCACAGACCAGAAGATTTCAGGAACTCTGCCTCTGTTTCCTCGATACTGCAGCAAATTGTTCCATCAGCAGCCTGCTGCACAGTGCCTGCTCTACAACATCCTCCCAACTACCTCGAGCCCAATGCTGGGATCTCTAGTTCAATAACAAAACTGCAGCACAGGCTCAGTCACTCTGGAGACAGCATCTCCCAGAAGTCTTTGCTCCTCCCAGCAGGCATTATCCTCTCCAGCGTGCACAGCATTACATTACAGCTTCCTCTGCTCTCCCTGGTGGTGAACGATAATTTTTTCTGTCTCTCTGGCTGCACACTGCCCTGCAAATGTTCTGGGTTAGGTCTCTCTCCCCTTCTCTCCTCGCTGGCAGGCAAGGGGAGGAAGGACAGCTGTGTGTGAGCGGCTGCAGCATGTCTGACACGGTTAGTGCCAGCCTGGTCTGTGCAGCTGTAGTCCAAAGTGTGCCTCGGACATGGGCTACACACTCCCCCCTACTTCCCCCAACCAAAAGTCTTTGGTCCCCAAAGAAGCAACAGGGGAACCAGTGGAAGAAAAGTATCAAACCTGACATAGGATGACATAACAGTATAACAGCAAACTGAACATTGAATCAACAGCGACAAGGAGCCAAGTAACATTTGCTCACATGAAAGAAATAACCATAGACTGTTTGCATTATGCACATTTGAACCTGGAGGTCTAGCTAATTTTGTGGCATGACCTTCCAAAGGGAGCAGGCATTGTAAACTCCCACTATGGTGTGTCAGAAGGCAGACCAGAGTCTCTGTCCATTAGTAGGAAGGATTTGGGTACTTCACTGATGATAACGTCTTCAGAACTTGGCCATCTTGCATCACCTGAGATTCCCACAGTAGTCTGATCAATTGCTTTTACACATTGCTCTGAGTTTAGATATTTCTCTGACAGACAATCCCACTGCTTCTTCCAAAAACTGTGAAGACAACGTATTTTCTAGATCCCAAGTTTTTATCTTCTGCGTGAGTTCACAGTGTATCATCTCTGGCTGAGACACTTTCTCTAGTGAAGTTTTCTTTTATGGAGTCTGATTCTTATACACCGGCCACAACAGGGGGTATACTCTCTCTGCCAAAGAATTGCATCTGTAGGTGACAGGAGCCAACAGTTGCCTACCCAGATCAGAAACTGGCTTAGGTAGTTAGGCACCTGGCCAGCGCTCAGGAATTCTTCTGCGGTTTAGGCCGGTGCTCTACTGTATCTCCTTCGGTGGACTTGGACATTGACATTTGTAGCAGCCCACCCCTCCACAATTGTAGAAGTTCACTGAATTTCCTAACCACTCAAGAAGAGAAACTTGTGTCATGTTCCTAAGTTGTCCGCTGATCCCCTCTGCTAGCAGACTCACCATTTTCTTTGATTGGAACACTTTCACCTTCAGTGCTGCAATTTCTGAGTTATCCTCCACTGAACTAGTCACCCTAACTCCCATAGTAGGCTCTGATCCCAGACTCTTCTTTCCTTCCACCAGCAAGGCTTCCTATTCATCCATGATTCTGATTAATTCAGAATATCTCATGATTCTACCATCCCAACAGCTGATGCAATATCTAGAGGCACTGCATGTATTCAGACAACTTCGGACCCTTCGCTCTTGCGAATAATCTGACGTGGGTTCTCTTAAGTTGATTCTCTGCTTTTTCTGTGCCTCAGGAATGTTCCATTTGTCCAGGACTTGCATGGCCTGTTCCAGACACTCTTCAAAGTCTTCCGAACCTGGTGTATGCTTGTCTACACTTTTGACACTGCCATAAATTCTCCCAGAGCAGCAATGAATTCAGGCCCTATCATAGCCATAGGCACTGGTAGTGGTAGAGAAGCTCCTTCTGTTGGCTTTGCTGGACTTGCACCCTCTGGGCTGCTGTCCAGATATCACAGCAGGAACTAGATGTCAACTGTAGATTAGCCCCTTGGAAACAGGCTTGGATTCCTCTCCTCCACTTTAGAAGCATGCAGGTGCTGGAGTTTTCCCAGTCCAGTCCACTTTCAAGTCCAACACCCAATGTTCTGTAGCTAAGGCCATCACTGCCTGACAAATGTATTCTTCTCAGGGACATCCACAGCTACATTCAGGCCTGGTTGGCCATTTTGTTTTATGCATCACAGAGTTGCTGTGGCTGGGTCTATGGTGGCCCTAGGGTGTGTGGTAGCTGCCATTCTTCACTCATGGAACAGGAAATCACAGACATGAGCCCCCTTGTGTAGCATTCCTCTGAAGGAGCGGCCGTTTTTTTGGTCCCCTGTTCCCTGTTCCCAGTGCCGATGACTCTCTGAGCAGCACCAGACACACACCCGGGCTGAAGAGTGAATATCCTTGTATTAGCGCATCACTCATTTGTTAACAATATCCTTGTATTAACACTCAATAATATAACACCAAAGAGAAGGAAGAGCAGTAAATAACACTTCTACAAGTAAGCATACAGTTGCAAATAAGGTAACGTCGTAAATAACCAACTGACCAATGAATGTCCCCAAATCCCCTTACCAGGGGTCTTACAGCAGCCCAGTTGGTAAGATTTTCCTCTGACAGAGGTCTGAATCTCATGTTAGTGCTACAACACATCACAGCCCCCCCATAAATCAGTGTCTTCTGCCTATTCTTCACAACATAGCATCCTCTTTACATCACTGTCTTCAACCCCCCTTCACATCAGAGCTCCCCTTCACATCAGTGTCCACAGGCCCCCCTTTCACATCACAGACCCCCTTTTAAAGCAGTCCCACAGTGTCCTCAGTTCCCTTTCACGTCACAGTACCCCTTTACACGTCACAGTGCCCCTTGCATTAATAACCCCCCCTTTCCTTCCTTACATCACTACCCCCCATTCATTTGCATCCTCTCCTGCACAATCCTACCAGGGCAGAGGCACTTATTAGCTGGGTGTTCTTTCCCAGGTCTCCCACCCAGCTGCCGCTATCATCTTCACAGCCAGGAGCATAGGGAGGTGCTGCAGCTCTGGGAGGAAGGTGGGAGCGGCCCAACTTATTATGTTATGCAAGTGATTATCCGCTTGTTATTTGAAAAGACCCCCACTCTCTGTGCAGATGTGCCACCCCCCCGCCCGCTGTGGTGAGGATAGCGGCAGCCGGGTGCAAGACCCAGGAGAGAACACCCAGCTATTAAGTGGTACGGCCATGGTCCAGACAGGACCATCACTCTGTCACTCAATCCGGACTGCAGTCCCTCATTAAGTGATCCCTGCCCAATAACATTGGAGGTCTGACTAAGGGGCAATGCTAGGATCGTAGCCCAACCAACTCTGGCAGTCCCTCTCCCACCAGGCAGTGAGTTGGTGCCCAAATCTGGCAAGTCCCTCTGAACCTGGGTTTAAGTGCATAAACGGTGACCCATGTGGACATTACGGTTTCTTTAAATAGGGTGCAGTAGAGTATGACCAGCAGCATGTCTCCTCCCGCTTTTCGCCCAGGGCTCAGTGATGCCAGCTGCAGTGACATCCTCTCTACGAAAAGGCGGTGACACCAGACTTGAAAGTGATGTTTCTACAGACCAGGAGATGTCAGCAACTCATCCTCTCTAGACCCCCAACACTGCAGCAGATCATCCGATCATCAGCTTGCTGTGTTGTGTGTGCTCTACAATGTCCTCCCAACCAAGGCCCCTAACTCAGGAACAGTTCTTACTTTCCTCCTTTGCAGAGCTTTGGGATTGCTGGGATCTGTAGTCCCAGAGCCAATCTGCAGCACAGGCTCAGTTTCCCTGAGAACTACAGTACCTCCCCCACAATCATATCAAAGTAAAAGCAGTGTTGCACTACTCCCAAAAGTATATAATCACTTTCAACATAGGCATCAATCAAAAATATACTGTAAGTGTCACCATTAATTATAATCTCCTCAAATAAATGTGTATAAATGGTAACTCATAAAAACACCCCAAAAATTTTTTGTTATTAAATAAAAGTCCACTAAAAAAGTTCATCAATAATTCTCATATTCAGTACTTTTAAATCCATGCTCCATCAAAAAGTGTAGTGCTGCACCACCAGTAAGAATGCTTGTTCTACTGGCCAGTGGACTTATTTAAATATACAGGTCATATTGCGCTTTAGCCAATCGTAAAATCTTCACTCCTTATATACTCCAATATCTCCAATAGATGATAATTGGACATGTTCCCTTTAAATCATAGGCGTCCTTTCATACCACTATATGAAATGCTCAAAGAGGAAAGAAGAGGCCTTCACTAGTGCAGTACTTTTTATTACTACTTTAAAATATAAATCCACAATATAGCACACTCACATATTAAAATCGAGTCAGACACTTTACCAGCATTAAAGCGAACACTCTTCCCGTTTCAACTACTGACCAGAAGTGACATCACCCGCTGCACTCTATGCGGTACATCACTTGCCCAAATGACTTCCTCAGGGTCACGTTGGCAAGTGATGTGACGAGTAGGGCGGAGCCGGGTTACATCAGATCAGATTCCTGAGTTGATTAGCCAGGGCAGAAAGTTATTGCTCATTTTGCATTGATCGGCAGCACCAAGATACTTTGTAAATCAAGTAGAGAAAGGGAGTTACCGCTCAGATGTGACTGATGAACCTCTTCACTGGATCCAAAGCTTTGGGTGCTGGCAATGCATGTGGAAATGCAGAAATTGAAGAAAGTTTTGGACAGCCGCACTCCAAAAATAGTTCCTTTTATTGTAAAATCAAATCACAAAAATACATGCCACAGCAAATACAGATGTAAGCTGACGCGTTTCACATTGTAGCTCAGTGCTTATTCATAGCTATATCAATACGATCAGATTTCTATAGATCAGATTGTGAGATTATGTGATGGAAACAAAGATAATTTAGAATTGTAAATTACAATATTTAAGCCATCGATCGAAATCCACTTCCCTATGTGTGGCATATTAATCAAATGAGGTGTAGCCCATTGAGTAATTATTCCTGCCATTAGGAGAATCATCGGAAAACAAATCAATCATTTATCAAAGCGTGTATGGCCACCATATAATAGACACATACTTGGGTGAATTATCAAGTCAAACCAGCTTCAAGTTACATAGTTAGTCAGGTTGAAAAAAGACAAGTCCATCCAGTTCTACCATAAAAAAAAAATAAACTAAAATATATAATATCATACAATCCCATATACCCAATTCTATACCCGCAGTTGATCCAGAGGAAGGCGAAAAACCCTAGCAGAGCATGATCCAATATGCTCCAGCAGGGAAAAAAATTCCTTCCTGATACCCCGAGAGGCAAACGGATTTTCCCCAGATCAACTTTACCCATAAATGTTAGTACCCAGTTATATTATGTACATTTAGGAAAGAATCCAGGCCTTTCTTAAAGCAATCTACTGAGCTGGCCAGAACCACCTCTGCAGGGAGTCTATTCCACATTTTCACAGCTCTTACTGTGAAGAAACCTTTCCATATTTGGAGGTGAAATCTCTTTTCCTCTAGATGTAAAGAGTGCCCCCTTGTCCTTTGTGTTGACCGTAAAGTGAATAACTCAACACCAAGTTCACTATATGGACCCCTTATATATCTGTACATGTTGATCATATCCCCCTTAATCTCCTCTTCTCAAGAGTAAATAAATTCAGTTCCCCTAATCTTTCCTCATAGCTGAGCTCCTCCATGCCTTTTATCAGTTTGGTTGCCCTTCTCTTCACTTTATCCAGTTCCCCGATATCCTTTTTAAGAACTGGTGCCCAAAACTGAACTGCATATTCCAGATGAGAAAAACAGGGGAGAAACAGAAATTCTCTGTTTCTCCCCTCTTTTTTTTGATATGCTGCAATAATTTAGAGGGATTTACGTAGTAGGATCTGTTATTTAATAGGTCACTACTAAAAGTGGATATCTGTATTAGGTAGTGTGACCCCTGCAGGATTGCATTCGTCACCTACCTCTAAGAATGCTCTGTATGAGTCACTGAGACCTACCTTTCTGTGATTTGTTTATACTCCAGATGAGGTCTTACTAATGATTTGAACAGGGGCAAAATTATATCTCTCTCTGGAGTCCATACCTCTCTCAATACAAGAAAGGACTTTGCTCGCTTTAGAAACCGCAGCTTGGCATTGCATGCCATTATTGAGCTTATGATGTACCAAAACCCCCAGATCCTTCTTCACTATGGATCCCCCCAGTTTAACTTCCCCTAGCAGGAGAGGATCTGGGGGGGGCAACAGGGAAATTGCCCCCCCTGAAAATATCACACGGACAATGTCACTTGCTCTGTCTGAGTCTCTCTCTCTGTCTCACATCAGCCGATCAGCGGCACAGAGAGAGAGAGAGACTCGTCTAGTGTGTGTAATTATGCCGCTGTGCCTTACTGACCAGGAGGAGGTGGTGGGTGGAGCCTCTTCCCTGCACTCGTTGCTAGCGCCTGGGCCGCTTGGTGTCTAGCAACGAGTGACGTCAGTGAGTCATGCGACGTCGGACTTGGAGTCTCAGAGGCGACGTGCGGCACGTTACGTGCCACAGTGACAGGAGCCTCAAACAGGGGAACACTGCAGTTGTTTACCGCACTGTTTGGCTTTGGGAGTAACACCTAAGGTTTATAACGTGATGTGTGTGTGTTGCTGTTAACACTAACTGCACTAAAATTTTCAAGATCCAGTCTCTGCTGCCTGACTCTGGGACACAGGAAGGAAGTGACAATCCTCATTCCCCACCTTAGCAGGAAAGTGACAATCCACAACGTGTGGCAGGTGATGTGGCAAGTGACAATCTGCAACATGTGGCAAGTGACGTGGCAAGTGACAATCCGCAATGTATGGCAGGTGACGTGGCAAGTGTACAATTTGCAACATGTGGCAAGTGACAATCTGCAACTTGTGGCAGGTGACGTGGCAAGTGACAATCTGCAACTTGTGGCAGGTGACGTGGCAGGTGACGTGGCAAGTAGGGATGAGCTCGGTGTTCGAGTCGAACATAAGTTCGACTCGAACATCGGCTGTTCGACCGTTCGGCGAACATCGAACGATTTGGGCCATTTGCGCCAAATTCGAGTGACGCGAACGGCCCACAATACACTGCGCCATTGCAGTGCAATCCCGGGGCTGTGATTGGCCAAGCATGCACTGTGACCCCGCATGCTTGGCCAATCACAGCGCCGGCAGCTAGGAGAGCCATAATTGGCCACAGGCAGGTTGCCTGTGACCAATTATAGCTCAGGGGTTTAGCACACGCCCCACACTATAAAAGGCCGCCAGCGCGGCGGCCTTGTGTAGTGTGTTCTGGCGCAGGGAAAGAGTTACATAGGCAGGGACAGTGTCAGTGCTATTTGTACCTCAAACTTGTGTGTAGGGAGAGAGAAGGATAGGCAGGGAGAGCGTCAGTGTCATATTCTTTGCTAAACCTTGTGTGCAGAGAGAGAGAAGGATAAGCAGGGGACAGTGTCAGTGTCACATTCTTTGCTAAACCTTGTGTGCAGGGAGAGAGAAGGATAGGCAGGGAGAGTGTCAGTGTCATATACTTTGATAAACCTTGTGTGCAGGGAGAGAGAAGGATAGGCAGGGGACAGTGTCAGTGTCATATTCTTTGCTAAACCTTGTGTGCAGGGAGAGAGAAGGATAGACAGGGAGAGTGTCAGTGTCATATACTTTGATAAACCTTGTGTGCAGGGAGAGAGAAGGATAGGCAGGGGACAGTGTCAGTGTCATTGTTGCTAAGCCTCCTGCACATTATACACCTGAAGTTAGCCCATATTGCTGCTTTTTCCTGGTGTGTTTCACCAACAGGCATTTGCAGCACTTACAGCGGGCGGAGTGTGCCTCCTGATCATATTACACCTAAAGTTAGCCTGTATTGCTGCTTTTTCCTGGTGTGTTACACCAACAGGCATTTGCAGCACTTACAGCGGGCGGAGTGTGCCTCCTGATCATATTACACCTGAAGTTAGCCTGAATTGCTGCTTTTTCCTGTTGTGTTACACCAACAGGCATTTGCAGCACTTACAGCGGGTGGAGTGTGCCTCCTGATCATATTACACCTGAAGTTAGCCTGTATTGCTGCTTTTTCCTGGTGTGTTACACCAACAGGCATTTGCGGCACTTACAGCGGGCAGAGTGTGCCTCCTGATCATATTACACCTGAAGTTAGCCTGTATTGCTGCTTTTTCCTGATGTGTTACACCAACAGGCATTTGCAGCACTTACAGCAGGCGGAGTGTGCCTCCTGATCATATTACACCTGAAGTTAGCCTGTATTGCTTCTTTTTCCTGGTGTGTTACACCAACAGGCATTTGCGGCACTTACAGCGGGCGGAATGTGCCTCCTGATCATATTACACCTGAAGTTAGCCTGTATTGCTGCTTTTTCCTGGTGTGTTACACCAACAGGCATTTGCAGCACTTACAGCGGGCGGAGTGTGCCTCCTGATCATATTACACCTGAAGTTAGCCTGTATTGCTGTTTTTCCTGGTGTGTTACACCAACAGGCATTTGCAGCACTTACAGCGGGCGGAGTGTGCCTCCTGATCATATTACACCTGAAGTTAGCCTCTATTGCTGCTTTTTCCTGGTGTGTTACACCAACAGGCATTTGCTGCACTTACAGCGGGCGGAGTGTGCCTCCTGATCATATTACACCTGAAGTTAGCCTGTATTGCTGCTTTTTCCTGGTGTGTTACACCAACAGGCATTTGCAGCACCTACAGCAGGCGTAGTGTGATTCCTGCAAAATATACTCCTGAAGCTAGGCCTTATTGCTGGTTTTCCCATTTCCCTGCAGGGCATTAGAATGTCTGGAAGGCAAACAAGGAGAGGCAGACATTCAGGAGCCAATAAAAAAGGGCAAGCAGGCTCTGTGTCTAGAGACAACAGTGCTGGTCGTGGACGCGGTGCATCGCCATCAGCACGTGGCCATGGGACACGCTTGTCCTTCTTTTCGGCAGCTGGACGTGTTGAGCCGCATCATGCCGAAGACTTGGTAGAGTGGATGACCAAGCCCTCCTCATCCTCCTCATCCTTTATCACCCAGGCTCAGGGTACTGGCAAAGCAGCTGCCAAAGTGTCCTCTTCCCTGGTATCAATGTCATCATCAGTCACTTCTTCCCTAGACCAAACATGTCCTCCTGAGGAGTCCCCTGAACTGTTTGAGCACAGTGTTGGGTACATGCTCCAGGAGGATGCCCAGTGTTTCGAAGGGTCTGATGATGATACCCAGCTAGAGGAAGGCAGTAGCGTGAGAGCAGAGAGAGGGGATGCTCAAGAAGGACACCAATCTGGCAGTCATGTTCCAGCAGCTGCAGCATACTGCCAGATTGGCTCCAGTGATGAGGAGGGAGGGGATGATGAGGTCACTGACTCCACGTGGGTGCCTAATAGGAGAGAGGAGGAGGAGAAGGAGGAGGAGGATGAGGAGGAGGCACATCTCCAACGAGGCAGGATGCCCTCGGGGGGCCAGCATAAGGGCAGCACACCGACGGAATCACACCGCAGAGCTCCGCCTGTGCAGGGCGCTGCCTCTGCCCGTTATTCAAAAAGTTCTTTGGTGTGGGCCTTTTTTGAGTTGAGTGCATCAGATCGCACAGCTGCTGTTTGCAACATATGTCTCAAGCGTATATCATGTGGCCAAAACATCACCCGCTTGGGCACCACATGCTTGACCAGACATATGTTGACCTGCCATGCAGCTCGTTGGCAAGCCTACCTTAAAGACCCACACCAAAGAACAAAGCGGACCTCTTCTTGCACCGCATCAGCTGGGATCTCCAACCCCACTATACCTTCAGTCCTCTCTGAAACCTGCACTGAGAGGAATAAAGGTGTAGAATTAGGTGTGTCACAGCCAAGTACTTGCGGGCACTCTGCTAGCAGTACACCGACGTCCGATTCTAGCAGGCAAATTTCCCTGCCCCAGCTGCTGGACTGTCGAAAGAAGTTCACTCCCAGCCATCCACATGCCCAGCGGATGAATGCTAGCTTGGCTAAATTGCTAGGGCTTCAACTGCTGCCTTTTCAGTTGGTAGACTCGGCCCCCTTCCGTGAGTTTGTGCAATGTGCGGTTCCTCAGTGGCAGGTTCCCAAACGCCACTTTTTCTCACGGAAGGCGATTCCGGCTCTCTACCGGCATGTGGAAGGCAATGTCTTGGCCTCGCTGGACAGGGCGGTCAGCGGTAAGGTGCATATTACCGCTGACTCATGGTCCAGCAGGCATGGACAGGGACGTTACCTTTCTTTCACGGCCCATTGGGTCACTCTTTTGGCAGCTGGGAAGGATGCAGGACAAGGTGCAGTAGTGTTGGAGGTTGTTCCACCGCCACACCTCCAAAATGCTACTACTGGTTGTGACACACCTCTGTCCTCCACCCCCTCCTCTTCTTCTTCCTCCATGGCCTCTTCCTGTGCTTTGTCCTCGGAACCAGCGGTGCTCCGTAGGCGTTCAAGGGGCTACGCAAGTACGCAGGCAAAAAGATGCCATGCCGTGCTTGCGCTGGTGTGTTTGGGGGACAGGAGCCACACTGGGGCAGAGGTTCTGTCTGCTCTGCAGGGGCAGGCCGAGAGGTGGTTGACGCCACGCCAGCTTAAGCCAGGAATGGTAGTTTGCGACAATGGCACCAACCTCCTCTCCGCTCTCCGACAGGGACAACTGACCCATGTGCCCTGTGTGGCTCACGTCCTTAACCTGGTGGTGCAGCGGTTCTTGGGCAGGTACCCGGGCTTACAGGATGTCCTGAGGCAGGCCAGGAAAGTCTGTGTGCATTTCCGCAGATCTTATAATGCCAGTGCTCGCCTGGCTGAGCTGCAAAAGGAGTTGAACCTGCCCAAGAACCGCCTTATATGTGACATGCCCACCAGGTGGAACTCAACGTTGGCCATGCTGCAGCGGCTGCACACGCAGCAGAGGGCCATCAATGAGTACCTGTGCAACTACGGCACCAGGACAGGGTCAGGGGAGCTCAGGTTTTTTTCACCACGCCAGTGGGGCATGATCAGGGATGCATGCACTGTCCTGGCACCATTTGAGGAGGCCACGAGGATGGTGAGCAGTGACAGTGCATGCATCAGTGACACTGTACCTCTTGTCCACCTGTTGGAACATACGCTGCGTGGAATAATGGACAGGGCACTTGAGGCAGAACAGAGGCAGGAAGAGGAGGACTTCCTTGCCTCTCAGGGCCCCCTTTACCCAGACAGTGTTCCTTCTGTCCCACCCATCGCACAGGAAGAAGAGGAGGATTGTGTCAGCATGGAGGTGGAGCCTGGCACTCAGCATCATCAGCAGCAGTCTTTTAGGGATGATTTACAGTCCCAAGAAACCAGTGGACTTGTACGTGGCTGGGAGGAGGTGGCTGCGAATCATGTCGTCCTTAGTGACCCAGAGGACTCCGGACCGAATGCCTCAGCTAACCTACGCTACATGGCCTCCCTGATCCTGCAAATTCTGCGGAAGGATCCTCATATTCTTCGGATCAAGGAGAGGGACCATTACTGGCTGGCCACTCTCCTTGATCCACGGTACAAGGGTAAGGTTGCGGACCTTATCTTACCGTCGCAGAGGGAGCAGAGGATGAGACAACTCCGGGAGGCCTTGCAGAAAGGTCTGTGCAACGCGTTCCCAGAGACTGGGAGGTTACAAACTCCTGGTCCTGGACAACGAGTTGCTGAGGCTTCGGTCAGTCAAAGAAGGAGCGGTGGGGAAGGTGGCCGTCTGACCGATGCGTTCAGACAATTCTTTAGTCCGCAGCCCCAAGGTATGATTGGTTTCAGCAACCATTGCCAGTGTCTGATATACATGGTGCAGGAATACCTAGGGGCAAGGTCAGACTTGGACACCTTCCCCACCGAAAATCCTCTGGCTTACTGGGTCTTGAGGATGGATCACTGGCCAGAGCTTGCACAGTATGCAATTGAGCTACTGGCCTGTCCTGCATCCAGCGTTCTTTCAGAACGCACATTCAGTGCTGCTGGAGGATTTGTCACGGATCACAGGGTGCGCCTGTCCACCGACTCTGTTGATCGACTGACCTTCATAAAGATGAACCAGTCTTGGATCACCACCAGCTACCAAACACCTGAGGCTGATATAACAGACTAATTTATTTTCAAATGTCACATCCCTTCAAGACTGATGCTGATGCTGAGAGACTGTCCTGTTATGTTGACTGACTATCCTCCTCCTCCTCAATGATCCGATTGATGATGATGATAGCTTGGAAGAACATTTTTGTTTCTGGGCGCCGCCACCAGTGGCTAAGGCCCAATTTTTCAGCCCCTGTTTAACAGGGGCATGTAATTACAATTTTTTATGCAATGCTTTGCAGCATGGCTCATTCCTGCACTCCAACTAGAGTATCTGGGAGAAGTTGCAGTGTCGTGGCACCAGCACCAGTGGCTAAGGCCCAATTTTTCAGCCCCTGTTTAACAGGGGCGTGTTACTACAATTTTTTATGCAATGCTTTGCAGCAGGGCTCATTCCTGCACTCCAACTAGAGTATCTGGGAGAGGTTGCAGTGTCGTGGCACCAGCACCAGTGGCTAAGGCCCAATTTTTCAGCCCCTGTTTAACAGGGACGTGTTATTACAATTTTTTATGCAATGCTTTGCAGTAGGGCTCATTCCTGCACTCCAACTAGAGTATCTGGGAGAGGTTGCAGTGTCGTGGCACCAGCACCAGTGGCTAAGGCCCGATTTTTCAGCCCCTGTTTAACAGGGGCGTGTTATTACAATTTTTTATGCAATGCTTTGCAGCAGGGCTCATTCCTGCACTCCAACTAGAGTATCTGGGAGAGGTTGCAGTGTCGTGGCACCAGCACCAGTGACTAGGGCCCAATTTTTCAGCCCCTGTTTAACAGGGGCGTGTAATTACAATTTTTGATGCAATACTTTGCAACAGGGCTCATTGCTGTGCTCCAAGTACAGTATCTGTGAGGGGTTGCAGTGTTGTGGCACCAGTGCCTAAGGCCCAATTTTTATGCCCCTGTTTAACAGGGGCATGTAATTACAATTTTTGATCTAATAATTCACAGCAGGGCCCATTCCTGCGCCCACCAAGAGTAACTGTGAGGCCTTACAGTGTTGTGTCAACACCACCACCACCACCACCAAAGGCCCAATTTTTCAGCACCTGTTCAACAGGGGTGTAGCGATACCTCCAACTAAGGAGGCCGCAGAATTAGATTTGGGCCCTGAGTGCAGCTCTGCCAACCCCCGGCAATAGGCTCTACCCCCTTCTGGCACAGCTAGTACTAACAATCAATGATATGTCCTATGCAATAGAATAACTAAGCAAGGACACAGTAATGAATTGTAATAGATAAAGTGTTTTACTCATTAATTCTCAATATGAATAAAGGGGTAACAATAATCACAGTTCTAGATAATCACTCCTAAGGGCAGCGTCCTGCCACTCTAACACACTATATAGTAACACACGCTACAGGTGCGCCATACGGGCGACCGTTAACTAAGTGCCCTATGGCGCAGTAATCAAACACGCTAGAATCCCCACCAGGCCTGGTTCTAATATTTAGCTTAGTCCTTCTTTCTTCACCGGCAGGTCTGTAATGGTGGTGCACTTTAAACAGAGTATAACTTTGTAATCCAAGGGGTATGAAAATAACTTGTAGGCCACGGCAGTCTATAGGCCTATATACAGCAACAGTATCTTAGCTGGGCTTACGCCCTCTCACCCACCGGACTACGGATCCAGTCCGGGAAACCTCCACCGGTCGTGTCACACACACTCGATCTCTCCAACGATCGGGCCCCCCGATCCGACAAGGCTGTAGCTCACAAAGTCAGATGCCACCCAGGCTCGCAGAGGGGAGGGTGGAAGGCTCTTTGGTGCAGAGCAAGGCCTCAGGCTTCAGGCCTTGCCCCTCCGACACATCCGCACAGGAGGATCCGTCTGTGAAGTCTCGTGTCCCCAAAGAGGCCGAGCCCGGCCTCGCCTCCTCCTTTTATAACCCCTCCCATGAGTCTCTGCGGTGGAACATCACAAGAATGGGGTTATGGGTAATGTAGTTTCTTCCCAATATAGGGGAATACCCCGCTACACACTCCCCCCACTTAAACTCTTTGGTCCCCAAAGATAAATTTTAGCAACAACTATATACAACATTGGACAATTCTGAAAACGATGTTGGGATAGGGGATTCCCACCATAACTGAGGGGTTGAATTCCCTTGCCCACAGGTCACATTATCATGGGTGGCCTGCCTAACTGTGCCAGAGAGTGAGCTGGGGTTTCCCTCCACCAAATGGACAGTGGAGGGATCCGGAATCTCAGCATTTCTCCTAGCAGTGACCACAGAGTCTTCCGAACTGTTCCCCATCTGGGGGTAGGTCAGCTTCTTAGGAGGTCGAATGACTCTTCGAGCTCTTTGCTCTCCTGGAATCTCTGGCTCTGGCGCCACAGGCTCCTCTTCCTCGGAGCAACTATCATGGGCATCTTCCCAGTAATCTGCTGAAGGACTGAAAGGGATGAATTCTGTAGCCTCTGGGTTCAGTGTTTCATCTGTGGTATCTTGGGTGACTGGAAGATCTATGATAGAAGTTCCTGAAGTTGGGGAAGACCACAGCCAATCAAGCTCTCCTTCTTCATCTCCACTAAGTTGGGAGGCTTCTCCATTTCCAGCTCGGGAGGTCTGTGACCGAGTGTGCGGCCTAGGAGTATCCAAGATAGAGGCCGGTACAGGGGAGCCTCCCACGGAAGGTATTCTAACTGCCTCCGCCAGTGGGAGCAGGTGGTTTCGATGCCATGTCTTCAGTGGGCCTACCTTTCCCTCTGGCTTCACCTTGTAGACAGGTAGGCCCGGCAACTTCCTGCAGATGACATAGGGTTCAGATCTCCATCTGTCTGCAAGTTTGTGCTTTCCGGGGACTCCCAGATTGCGCAACAGTACTCGATCCCCGGGCTGTAGGTCTTGTATCCGGACCTTCAAGTCGTAATTTTTTTTATTCCGAGCTCCCCTTTGATCTGAGGCCGCTTGAGCTTGTTCATATGCTACTTTCAGGCTGTGTCTGAGCCTGTCCACATATCCTTTGTGAGAGGTGACTGAGGAATGGTCCAGTGAGGTGCCAAAAGCCAGGTCCACCGGTAGTCTCGCTTCTCTCCCAAACATGAGTCGATATGGGGAATAGCCTGTAGCATCACTGATGGTGCAGTTGTAAGCATGTACTATGGCTGCTATGTGTTTGCTCCAATGTTGCTTTTTCTCGCTTTCCAGAGTCCCCAACATGTTAAGCAAGGTTCGGTTGAACCTTTCCGGCTGAGCATCTCCCTGAGGATGGTAAGGTGTAGTTCGAGTCTTCTTGATTCCCAACGAATCCAAGAGCTTCCGGATCAGCTTACTCTCGAAGTCCCTCCCTTGGTCTGAATGGAGTCTCTGTGGCAGCCCATAATGGACAAAATACTTCTCCATAAGTACCTTGGCCACGGTGGAGGCCTTCTGATCTTTGGTGGGGAAGGCCTGGGCATACCAGGTGAAATGGTCGGTTATCACCAGAACATTTCCTAGTCCACTCAGGTCGGGTTCGAGGCAGAGGAAGTCAATGCACACCAGGTCCATGGGCCCTTGGCTCTGCAGATGGCCCATTGGGGCAGCTTGATGGGGCAAAGTCTTCCTCTGGATGCATCGCGCACATGAGTGGCAGTACTCCTCTACCTCTGCCCTCATGCAGGGCCAATAGAACCGACTTCTGACAAGTTGAAAGGTCCTTTCAGCCCCTAGGTGGCCATGATTGTCATGCAAGGCCATCTGAACAGTCTCCCGATGTTTCTCTGGGAGGAACATCTGCCACTTATCTTCTGAGTCATCAGAGGGGCCCCTTCGGTAGACCACTCCCTGATGTAACTGCAACCTATCCCATTCCTTCCTCAGTAGGCGAGCTTCTTTTGAAGGTTGACGCATGAGTATGTTTGGATCCTGATTTTTCAAGGCCTCCAGGACCAATCTCCCCATGGGGTCTTCCAATTGGTCACACCTCAATTCCTTCTTGGACAATCTTGGTAGGTTGCCCTCTTCCAATTGAGCTACTCCACAGTAGTGTTTGGGGACTCCCACCGTGGTAACTCCTATTTCCTCTGCTCTGGAGCATCCTCGGGCTTGGAATGCAGCTCCTTGACAAAGGGCCTGCACCCCGTCCGGTGCCACTTGGGTCCAATCTTCTATTTCAATGGTCGGGGAATGAGATCTTCTGGACAGGGCGTCTGCGTCTCGATTCCCCACTCCTGGTCTATACTTAAGGCTGAAGTTGAATCCAGACAGTGCGGCCAGCCACCTGTGTCCAGTGGCATCCAGCTTGGCCGTGGTGAACAGGTAGGTAAGGGGGTTGTTGTCGGTCTTCACAGTGAACTCTGCTCCATACAGGTAGTCTTTGAGCTTGTCTACTACCGCCCACTTGAGGGCCAGGAACTCCAGCTTGTGAGTGGGGTAGTTCTTCTCAGAGGGGGTCAGGCTCCTACTCACATAGGCAACAGGCTGCAATTGCCCCTCATGTTCTTGGTAAAGTACTCCTCCCAGACCGTCATGACTAGCATCCACGTGCAGTTCATAGGGTTTGGTTGGGTCTGCATAGGCCAAGACTGGTGCAGTGGTCAGGCTCCTCTTCAATTCCTGGAAAGCCTCTTCACACTTCTGATTCCACTGATCTCTGATGGACTCTCCTGGCCTCCTGGGCCCCGATCCATCCTCCTCTCCTTCAGTCTTGAGCAACTCATTCAATGGTCTAGCAATTCGGGCAAATCCCTCCACAAACCTCCTGTAGTAGGAGCAGAAGCCCAAGAAGGATCTGAGTTCTGTTACTGTGGTGGGCTGTGGCCAGGAGGTAACTGCCTCCAATTTCTCAGGGTCTGTGGCCACCCCTTCTTCAGATACTATGTGCCCCAGATAGTTCACAGAAGACTGGTAGAACCGACACTTCTCAGGCGAAAGCTTAAGTCCTTCCTCACTGAGTCTTCTCAACACTTTCTCCAGCCTCTCTTCATGTTCCTCCAAGGTTCTCCCAAAGACAATGACATCGTCTAGGTATACAAGGACTTCGATCAAGTTCATGTCCCCTACTGTCTTCTCCATGAGACGTTGGAAAGTAGCTGGGGCTCCAGACAGACCTTGGGGCATCCGGTCGAATTCAAAGAACCCCACTGGGGTTATGAAAGCTGTCTTCTCCTTGTCTGCTGGGTGCATCGGAATCTGATAGTACCCACTCTTGAGATCCATAACGCTGAACCATTTGGCTCCAGACAAGCTCTGTAGGGCATCCTCTATCCTCGGAGTGGTGTATTGGTCAGGTATGGTTCTCCTGTTGAGAGTCCTGTAGTCTATACAGAGCCTCAATGATCCATTCTTCTTACGGACCACCACTATGGGAGAGGCATAGGGGCTTCTGGACTCCCGTATCACACCAGTCCTCTTGAGTTCTGCAAGTTGTTCCCTCAGATCCTCCAGATCTGCTAGCGGGACCCGCCTGACCCTCTCTCGGAAGGGCTTATCTTCCTGGAGGTGGATCCGATGGGTGGCACTCCTTGCACACCCCACATCAAACTCATCCCTAGAGAAGATCTTCTCCCATCTATTCAACTGGGCCTTGGCTCTCTCTTTCCAAGCCCTGGACAGATTCGGGTTTTCCATGGTCAGCTTCTCCCAAACATCCCCTTCTTCACCTGTCCTCTTCACTTCTGACAGGGTAACAGGGGCCGCCGGGCTCACCTGGCCTAGCAAAATTCTGGCTGGGATGTCCATGGGGTCTTTGGTAGTATTCCTAACACTCACTGGAACTCTATAATGGGCCTTCTTCAGGACCTTCAGCGGAATCACTTCCGGTATCACCTCCAGGCCTGAGGATTCACCCCTTGGGTCTGACTCCAGCATGACAAAGGGACCAGGCTGTTCCCAAGTAAGCTTCACAGTGGCCCTGAGACAGGTTACTTCACCGGGCTGCAACACTACCCCTTCTCTTCCAAGTCTCCACACCTTCCCTATCTCCTCTCCAGGGGTCTCCCGCTCTTGGACCAGCCGTTGGTAGGCTGTCTTCAGCATGGGATGGATCTTGGTAGCTGCTTGTCTTTCTTCTGTCACGAGAGGGGTCAGGAGTCTTCGAACCAGGTCCGTGTTCGTCCCTATTATAAGGGAATTCTTGTTGGCTCCAGGCGGCCTAGGACACACAACTGCCAGGGTGTCAAACACTTCGGCCTTCCCAGCCACGGATGGGTCAAAGGTTATTTGGATGGGAAGGTAGCCGTCGTAAGGGAAACTCTGGGTTCCAATTCCCCATATTTCCAGCTCCTCTATCTTCTGGATAGGCAGATGACTCAGGTGCCTGTCGTAGAAGTCCCGGTATAGTAGGGTCACTTGTGCCCCGGTATCCAGGAGGCCCCTGGTGTAGACTCCCTCCACTTGAATGGGCACTATAGGGGATGGGCCTACCAGCTTCTCTGGATATGGTCCGGCAGGAGCTGCCTTCTTCAGACCTTTTCCCTTTGGACTCTCTCTTGTCCTATTCCCTTTGGACTTGAACCTTTCTTGAGCCTGGTATGCACTGACTTCCCTCCTTTTAATGGGTGTAGGAACCCGCTGAGGTGTACTATTATTTTTCTTGGGTGGGCACCCCCTTTGGGGGGTGCCGTGCCTCTCCTGAGGGGTCTCCCCCCTTCTTCTTGGAGTATAGCTTTGTTGAGGGGTATTGCGTTTCCCCTTTGGTGTTCTATCTCTCTTTTTGTTTTTCTTCGCATTCAGCTTGGAGTTTACTGAAGATGGTGGGCACCCGGTTGACTCCTTCACCGGGGCCCTCTGAAGTTTCCCGCCGGCTTGCGGTTGTCTGGTCTCTTCTTCTTCGGACTAGAACATGTGGCTGCAATGTGGCCAACTCCCCCACAGTTGAAGCAGACTATGTCTCGCCATTCTTGTAAAGGTTCGGGTGCTGAGGCAATCGGGAACAATTCCTTCCTTGGACTTTCCTTCTTCTTGGGACACTCTGTGTCTTTTGCTATCAGAGAGGTCAATATCTCTAACACCTTGGACATCTGAGTTTTTAGGGTGTCTATCTCCGCCTCTCTTTCAGGGGTCATTACTGGATTGACCAGCACCTGTGCGGGTACAACACTTGTCTTATCCTTCTGCTGGTCCTGTTGCAGCGCCTCCTCATCTCTGATAATTTTTATTAAATCAGCATAAGTCAGCAACATTCCTCCTCCCAAGGTTTTCAGGTGCAGCCAGACTGGATCGGAGCGTAGCGCTCCCTTTAAGACTTGCTTCATTCTTGCCGCATCGGCATCTTGGGGCTTCATCCCTTTCTTTAACACAATCTTGCACAGCAGCCTGTTTAGCCTTCTGACATACTCGGAAAGTTTCTCCTCCGGTTTTTGGAAAGTGTGTTCAAACTGGTAGACCGTCTCTGTCACCTTGTCTAATTGACCAAACTCTTCCTGCAGCATAGCTAGACAATACTGCGCCGTGCACCCTGCATTCCCAAACCGGAAACTTTTCACTGCTTCTGCTGCTGCACCTTTAAGGCTTTCTAACACTCGTTGCCTCTTCTGTGCCTCCGGCACCTCCCATGCCTCCACTGCCTGTAATGCCTGTTCCACCCAAGTATCAAAATCTTCTTCCCCTGCCGGGACAGGGAGCTTCCCTGAGAATATTTTTAGTCTCCGGTAGCTAGTTTCCACATGCACCGTACTTGTCTTCTGACATTTGGCTAGCAAATCCCCTATTGCATTTATCAGTTCTGGTGATATAGCAGTGGCCGATGCAGGTGCCACCGGAGGTGTCGCCCTGTCTTCTCTTTCAGGTGTAGTTCGGGCCGCAGCCTGTGGCGATCCCGTAGGGGATGGTTCCCTTTCTACAGTTATTGCGTGCGCCAGCCTAAATGTTCTGTTGTCTGGCGTCCGCAGACACTTGTGCTTACAGGCCTCTGGCATCCCGTCCCAATATTCCACTAATGCGTATTGATATGAGATGTTTGGGTCTGTCTTCATGTCTATCACCCACGGTGTGTGATCTGGGGACACTGAACTCATCAGTTCCTCTACCGTCTCACTTGACCATTTCTCGCCAGGAAGGCTAATGGCTATCGACTGTTTTGGCTCTGTATTAGCGGCTTTGCACCACTCTTCTACCGCTCTTGGATCCATGGGGTCCATGCCGGCACTTCTGGCGTTCGCTTGCTGCATCAGGATCCTGGACGAGAACCCCCACATGTAGCGATACCTCCAACTAAGGAGGCCGCAGAATTAGATTTGGGCCCTGAGTGCAGCTCCGCCAACCCCCGGCAATAGGCTCTACCCCCTTCTGGCACAGCTAGTACTAACAATCAATGATATGTCCTATGCAATAGAATAACTAAGCAAGGACACAGTAATGAATTGTAATAGATAAAGTGTTTTACTCATTAATTCTCAATATGAATAAAGGGGTAACAATAATCACAGTTCTAGATAATCACTCCTAAGGGCAGCGTCCTGCCACTCTAACACACTATATAGTAACACACGCTACAGGTGCGCCATACGGGCGACCGTTAACTAAGTGCCCTATGGCGCAGTAATCAAACACGCTAGAATCCCCACCAGGCCTGGTTCTAATATTTAGCTTAGTCCTTCTTTCTTCACCGGCAGGTCTGTAATGGTGGTGCACTTTAAACAGAGTATAACTTTGTAATCCAAGGGGTATGAAAATAACTTGTAGGCCACGGCAGTCTATAGGCCTATATACAGCAACAGTATCTTAGCTGGGCTTACGCCCTCTCACCCGCCGGACTACGGATCCAGTCCGGGAAACCCCCACCGGTCGTGTCACACACACTCGATCTCTCCAACGATCGGGCCCCCCGATCCGACAAGGCTGTAGCTCACAAAGTCAGATGCCACCCAGGCTCGCAGAGGGGAGGGTGGAAGGCTCTTTGGTGCAGAGCAAGGCCTCAGGCTTCAGGCCTTGCCCCTCCGACACATCCGCACAGGAGGATCCGTCTGTGAAGTCTCGTGTCCCCAAAGAGGCCGAGCCCGGCCTCGCCTCCTCCTTTTATAACCCCCCCATGAGTCTCTGCGGTGGAACATCACAAGAATGGGGTTATGGGTAATGTAGTTTCTTCTCAATATAGGGGAATACCCCGCTACAGGGGCATGCAATTATAATTCTTGATCTAATAATTCACAGCAGGGCCCATTCATGCGCCCACCAAGAGTAACTGTGAGGGCTCACAGTGTTGTGGCAACACCAACATGTAAGGGGCAAATTTCAGCTGAGTATATACGGCAGGCCCCTACTTTCAAACATCCAACTTTCAAACGACTCCTCCTTGCAAACGGAAGGATACAACAGGAAGTGAGAGGAAATCTACCCCTAGGAAGGCAAATTCTCTCCTGTAATGCCGCGTACACACGATCATTTTTCACGTCGTGAAAAATTAAATTTTTTGTTTTCAACAAGAAAAACGACCGTGTGTGGTCTTTTTGTCATTTTTCACGACGTGAAAAACGGCATTAAAAACGACGAGAAAAATTAGAACATGTTCTAATTTTTCTCGTCGTTTTTCCTGACATTTCTTCCGCGGCAGTGTTTCCCATAGGGAAACACTGCTGCGGAGCCCATAGACGATCGTTTTTCTCGTCATTTTAAAAAATGACGAGAAAAATGACCATGTGTGGGGAACAAGCTGTTCCCTCGTTTAAAATGTCATTATTCACGGCGGTTTTTTAACCGCCGTGAATAATGATCGTGTGTACGCGGCATAAGAGTTAATATGGGAAAAAAAGTGTCTCCTCTCCACTGATGCTTTATCACCAATTCTTGTTTCAATAAAAAACCCAAATTTTCAAAAAACATTTGTCATTAGGACGGAAAGTGAGGTGAACTGTTCTGAACAGGTGCACACTGCACAGACAGCAAAACAAATGTTACAGGGGTGATAACCCTTCCCTATGTTTTCCAAAAAGCTTAAAAATATATTTTTTGGCTGGAGCTACACTTAAACAATGTACCTGTTCAAAATTACAAACAGATTCTACATAAGAACAAACCTACAGTCCCTGTCTTGTATGCACCGCCTGTATACGGCTGTTCAGAGTATATAGGGCCTTTTTTATTTTGTGTGCGGGGTTCCCCTTAATATCCATACAAGACCCAAAGGGGCTGGTAATGGGCTGGGGTAGGGGGGGGTCATGGGGTAGCTATGCCATTTTTCTTAAAGATTTTCATCCATATTACCGGGACCAGACATTACATTAAAGCCGCAAGCAGTTTTAAATGGCTTTTTTTCCTTTAGAAATGTAATTTTGTGCAGGGACAGTTCTAAACACGGGAAACACGTGGCACTTCACAGGCATACTTTAGACACCCCCCAGGTACGATATTTAAAGGAATATTTGCCTTTTTTTTTTTTCACTTTATGCATCATTAAAATGACTGCTCCCGAAAAACGGCCGTTTTTAAAACTTTTTTTTGGATTGATACATGTCCCCTGGTGCAGAACCCGGGTTCCCAAACCCTTTTTAGGACAATAACATGCATAATAGCTGTTATAATTAGCACTTTAGATTTCGAATGTTCGCAACCATTGTATTTAATAGGGTTCTAAAGTTCGTGCAAACTTTCGGTCCGTTTGCGGGTTCTGGTGCGAACCGAACCCGGGGGTGTTCGGCTCATCACTAGTGGCAAGTGACAATCTGCAACTTGTGGCAAGTGACAATCCGCAATGTGTGGCAGGTGACGTGGCAAGTGGACAATCCGCAACGTGTGGCAAGTGACAATCTGCATCTGGTGGCAGGCAACGGTGGCAAGTGACACACTCGGGGCTCCCATTGATTCTGCATTATTGTGAGTTGAACCTTTTCATTTTCTATAACAATGTAATAATATAAATAATGCGCTTTAATCATCCTGACACCATAACAACCATGGTGCCATGGTGATTGAATCGCCAACACCAGCCATTTCCCAAATAAACTGCCCGCAATTTTTTTTATTTTCTGGCAGTGCCCCTCCAGAGACTAGACTGTGGATCCGCCCCTGCCCCCTAGTATGTATGATGCATGCATATTCTTAGCCCCCAAGTGCATAACTTTACATTTATCAACATTAAACCTCATCTGCTACATAGTCGCCCAATTAGACAGTGCATTGAGGTCGGCTTGTAAATTGGAGACATCCTGTAAGGACGTTATTCCACTGCATAGCATAGTGTCATCTGCAAAGACAGAAATTTTACTTTTGATCCCAGACCCATTATCATTTATAAAGATATTAAAAAGTAAGGGTCCCAACACTGAACCTTGGGGTACACCACTGATAACCTTAGACCATTCAGAGTAAGAATCATTAACCACTACTCTCTGAATTCTGTATTTTTAGCCAGTTTTCTATCCATTTACAAACTGATATTTCCAAGCCTGTAGACTTTACCTTACACATGAGCCGTGTGTGGGGAACTGTATCGAACGCTTTTGCAAAATACAAGTATACCACGTCCACCGCCATAGAAGTTAAACGAACAGGTCTATAGTTACTTGGTAAAGACTTTGTGTCCTATTTCAAATATAGGCACCACGTTCGCCCTGCGCCAATCCAGTGGTACTATTCCCGTCATTAATGAGTCCCTAAAAATGTAAAATCTAGTGTAGCACTACTCTCGAAGCCGCTGGTTAAGATGGGGTCTTTGTTCTTGGCATCAGCCTTCTCAAAACCCCAACCCTTCTGACACTCCAGTTTGAATGTGTAAAACAGTCAATCACAGTGAGAAAACTCTGCAACCCAAAAATAACAGTGTTTAAAATCAGGCACCAGACTAGTTACTGGAAAGTAAACTTATTGTATTATCACTCAGAGTTTGGTTATAAGTCAGATTCCAAAAGGCTAATCATCATAACACAGTCTAGTGTACAGGCGGTTCAATTGAAAACAAAGTAAGTAATGAATGAAATTTCATCCAAATCCGACTCCAAATCCGACTACACAGTAGCACCACCACCTGAAGTGCAACAACGGGCGGCGAGGAGGAAGTATATCAAGGCAGATACTACACTGCCAGCATGCACCAATGGGTGGCTGTGCTAGGCCTAGGCAAACTGGGAAAACACTATCCAAATCAACAGCCAGTGAGCGACCCAAAAAAAGGAAGATCAGAGAAACAAATTAATCAAAGTAAAGTCCTTAAGATTGTTCATCTGCCGGCTAGCGTTGGGGTCCTTCTTTAATAAGCGTGGGTTCACTTGTGGTAGACTATCAGTTCTGCAAACAGTAAGATGATGGGCACTAGGATGCAAAGCTGTACATGGTGGAATAGGGCAGAATCAAAGGTAGTGTTGGTGATACTAGCAACACAGCCAAAGATCAGTATCAACTAACAGTACCCTGCTTACAAGAGCTTAGTTCCTGATAGAGTAGTAGGGCAGATCAGTGATCCAGTTACCAGTTTCTAACTGTAGTAATGGTTTGTGCGGCAGAAAGGGCCCCTCTAGTCCTGTGTCAGCTTTTCCAAGAGTTTAGCTGCTGTGGTGAAGTGAAGAAAGCGTGGGTCTCTCTGTGGCCAATTGGTAGATCACAGCAGGTGGAACCTTTGGCTTCCTGCTCCAACCAAGGACCTGCATTACCCCGAGTAAGTTCTCCATAGGGATGAGCTTCGAGCTCAGGTCGAACAGGAGTTCGACTAGAACATCGGCTGTTCGCTCGTTCGCCGAATTTCGAACATTATGGGCCATTCGCGCAGAATTCGAGCGGCGCGTCACGGCCCATAATGCACTATGTCATCGCAGTGCATTGCTGGCTGATGATTGGCCAAGCATGCACTATGACCCGCATGCTTTGGCCAATCACAGTGCTGTCAGCACAGGGAGCCATAATTGGCCAAAGTCAGGGCTGCGCGTCGGCCTTGTGTAGTGTGTTGCAGCGTTCTGAGAGAGAGAGAGTCATTTCATTTTAGTTAGCTAGATTGAGCAGGCAGTTGATTCAGTTAGATCAGTATATTTAGTATATATATATATATATATATATATATATATATATATATATATATATAGATATATATATATATATATATATGCATTCCAGGCTTTGCATATATATATATATATATATATATATATTGTGAGGGGGTTAGCTCGGCAGCGGGTGTGTGTGACCCCCGGGGTGGGCTCCCCACACAAAAACAGGCCCAGCAAACGGAGGTTGTGGTTTTCAAAATCAAAAAAAAGGTGCGGTTTATTTTCTATTTACAGTGACAAAACACAGCAAAGCCAAAAGAAACATAAACAAAATAAATCCTGGTCAACTTGACCTCTGACTAAACATACAGGTTTCCTAACTAACAACTGGGATCAGCCTAGTGCTGTCCTAGTCCCTAAGTCCCTGGTTTTAAATGTCCAAGCAAATAGCCACACAGGCTTTGTCTCACCGCACAAGGGTTCACTCTCTCCAGGAAGTCCACACAGGTCTGCTTCCAGGCATGAGCTAACCCCTAATGAAGCTGGGAGTTCTTATAGAGGCCTAAATGAGCTGACAAGCTTCAGCTGGTCTCATCAACTCCCTGTCTGCACGACGCCCAGCACTCTCCCTAGAGGTATGAGTCATCCATGAGCCCACTATCCTCAGCTGGGCTTATACAACTCTCCACCTAGTTGTATAAGTCGGCGTAAAGCCTGAATCTGGGCGAAATATATCTACCCCCCTGGCTGCAACCAGGTGACTTTACCTTCCTGCTGTCACATACCCCCCCCCTCTTGTTTTAACCTCGGGGTTGGAACACCAGCAATCAGGCATTCATGTACTCGAGACAAAGCATCCACATTCCCCATTTGAACGCCAGGGCGATGCTTTACTGTGAAGTTGAATTCCTGGAGGGCCAGGAACCACCTATTCACTCTTCTATTTGTTTCCTTGTTTTGAGCCATCCACTTTAACGGAGCGTGATCCGTAACCATGTCAAAGTGCCTACCTAGCAGGTAGTACCGAAGGGAATCTAGAGCCCACTTCACCGCTAAACACTCCTTTTCAACCGTGGCGTAATTTACCTCATGGGACTTCAACTTCCTGCTGAGGTAAATGACTGGGTGCTCTTCCCCGTTCCAGACCTGGGACAATACTGCTCCTAACCCCACATCTGACGCATCACTTTGTACGACAAAGTCTTTAGAGAAGTCGGGTGAGTACAACACTGGCTGGCTACATAAGGCTTGTTTCAAGAATTGGAATGCTGCCTCAGCCTCGGGGGTCCATTTAATCATGACCGACCCTTTCCCCTTCGTTAGGTTGGTTAGGGGCACAGCCTTAGAAGCAAAGTGGGGAATGAATCGCCGATAATACCCAGCGATTCCCAGAAAGGCTCGTACCTGCTTCTTGCTGTTGGGACGTGGCCAACTCTGGATGGCCTCGACTTTGTTGAGTTGGGGTTTTATTACTCCCCTCCCAATGGTGTACCCAAGATATTTGGCCTCCTCCTGCCCAATGGTACACTTCTTGGGGTTAGCCGTAAACCCCGCTTCCCGAACAGAGTCCAGGACTGCTTGCACTTTTGGCAGATGTGAGGCCCAATCTGTGCTATGGACAATTACGTCATCCAGGTAAGCCGCAGCATACTTCCGATGGGGCCTCAGCATCTGGTCCATTTTCCGCTGGAATGTGGCCGGCGCATTCTGTAACCCGAACGGCATTCTTTTATATTGGAACGCCCCGTCTGGGGTTACAAATGCGGTTTTCTCTTTGGCCAATTTGGCCAGGGGGATTTGCCAATACCCTTTTGTGAGGTCAAGAGTCGTCATGTATCGGGCTGTTCCCAGCCGGTCGATCAACTCATCTATACGTGGCATGGGGTAGGTGTCAAATTTTGTAACTTTGTTCAACTGACGAAAATCGTTACAAAATCGCCAGCTCCCATCCGATTTAGGCACCAACACAATGGGACTAGACCAATCACTTTGGGACTCCTCTATCACCCCTAAGTTCAGCATTTTCTGTACTTCCTCCCGTATTGCCTCCCTTCGGGCCTCTGGGATCCGATAGGGTTTTAACTTCACCCTTTCACCGGGCGGGGTAATGATGTCATGCTCTACCCCAGATGTTTGTCCCGGCAGCTCAGAGAATACCTCCTTGTTGCGAAGCACAAACTCCTTAACCTCCTGTTGTTGGGGTTGTGACAAGGTGGCTGCTATTCCAACCTCAGGAATCACGCAACCAGTTTGAGCTGGTGACCAAGTGTCTGCGACTAGGGACTCTCTATCCCTCCAGGCTTTCAACAGATTAACGTGATAGATCTGTTCGGGCTTTCGCCTTCCTGGTTGTCTGACCTTGTAATTCACTTCGCTCACTTTTTCCATTATCTCGTAGGGGCCTTGCCATTTGGCAAGGAATTTACTTTCAACCGTAGGGACAAGTACCAGTATCCTATCCCCCGGGGAAAAGGTACGGGTCTTGGCTCCACGGTTGTACACTCTCTGCTGTGCTAACTGCGCTTGGGCCAAATGTTCCTTCACGATGGGCATTACCTGTGCAATTCGGTCTTGCATCAGGGCGACATGCTCAATCACACTCCTGTGGGGAGAACTCTCACTTTCCCAAGTTTCCTTGGCAATATCCAACAGCCCTCTTGGGTGTCTCCCATACAGTAACTCAAAGGGGGAGAATCCCGTAGAGGATTGGGGCACCTCCCTAATAGCAAACATCAGATAAGGAAGTAGACAGTCCCAATCCTTTCCATCTCTATCCACCACTTTCTTCAACATTTGTTTTAGGGTTTTGTTGAATCTTTCAACCAGCCCATCGGTTTGGGGGTGATACACAGATGTACGTAATTGCGTCACTTTGAACAATTTACACAGCTCCTTCATAACCCGGGACATAAAGGGTGTACCTTGGTCCGTAAGCAGTTCTTTACAAATACCCACCCGGCTAAACACAAGAGATAGCTCTTTGGCTATGGTTTTGGCCGAGGTATTTCGGAGAGGGATCGCTTCTGGATAACGGGTGGCATAGTCCATTATAACTAATATGTACTGGTGCCCCCTAGCGGACTTGATTATAGGACCTACCAAATCCATGGCGATCCTCTCAAACGGGACCTCAATGATGGGTAGAGGGACCAGCGGGCTACGGAAATGTGGCATCGGGGCCGACCTCTGACACACAGGGCAGGAGGAACAATAATTTTCTATGTCCTTCATCACCCCCGGCCAATAGAATCTCTGTAATACCCTCTCTCGGGTTTTCTCTGTCCCCAGATGACCTCCAAGAATGTGCCCATGGGCCAACTCCAACACCAACTTCCTGTAAGGTTTGGGCACCACAAGCTGCTCAACGGTTTCTTCTGCCCTTTTTGCCACCCGATACAGTAGGTCCTTCTCTACGCTGAAGTATGGGTAAGTGCAGGTATTATCTGGGTTCACTAACTCGCCATCTATTTTCACTACGTTTTCCCGTGCCTTTATTAGGGCGGGGTCTTTCAACTGTTCTGTGGCAAAGTTTTCCCTGTGAACCTCAAGATCAGAAAACTCCACAGACGGTAGGTTTTCGTCTGAGGAGGTGGGCTCCTCTCCAGTTTCTTGAGTCTCCCCTGCCAATACTGATAAGGGAAATTCCGGAGAGTCCTCACCACTCTCAGGGGAGTTCTGGCTATCACATTCCTGGTACATAGGGGCACCAGTGGGGGTTTCAGGATCATCCCACAGTTCCCAGAACTTCGGAAAATCCCTTCCCACAATGGCGTCATGCGGTAACTGAGATACTAAGCCCACTGGATGAGAGAGGGTACCTTTGGGGGTCTCGAAACACACTGTAGTCACTGGATACTCTCGGGTGTCCCCATGCACACAAATAACAGCTACCTTGCTATTCCCAGAGACCTCTGTTTTAACTAACTCAGCCTTTATCAGGGTCACAAGGCTACCTGAATCCAGCAATACCACAACATTTCTACCATTAACACACATTTTGCATAAATGTTTCTCAGTTCCTCGAATGGCAGTGCATGCGACTGTCGCACACAGCGACTGACGTCTGCCCGTCAGAAAGTCACACTGCATGGGTTCCTCCACAACCGGGCAATTGGCTGCAATATGTCCCGCTTGCCGGCAGCGGTAGCAAACGATCCTTCTTGCCGCCTCTTGAGCCGCTGATTTCCCAGGCTGTTCTCGCCAAACTTGGGGTAGAGCTCCCACCCTCTCACTCTCTCCACCCTTACCCCTTGGAATCCTCTTATCCGCCCCTGGGGATGGTCTGGTCTTAGGGTGGAAAGTCCGAGTGTCTCTGGAAGAGGCCGTCAGGTTCTCTGTAGCCAAGTATTTCTCCACACGATCCACAAGACCATCGGCCGTCTCTGGGTCTCCATGGCTTACCCACTTTTGGATGGCAGTAGGAAGAGCTCTCAAAAACCGATCCATTACAACACGTTCCACAATCTTTGGTGCGGACAAAGTCTCTGGCTGTAGCCACTTTCTGCTCAGGTGAATGAGATCATACATTTGAGACCTGGGGGGTTTTCCAAGCTGGAAAGTCCAGTTATGCACACGCTGAGCCCGGACAGCCTGGGTGACACCCAGCCTTGCCAATATTTCAGCTTTTAGCATCACATAGTCTTTTGCTTGGTCAGGCTCTAGGTCATAGTAAGCCTTCTGCGATTCACCAGTTAACAGAGGAGCCACCAGTCCAGCCCACTGCTCCTCAGGCCACTTTTCTCTTTCAGCAGTCCTTTCAAATGTGGTCAAAAATACCTCTGGATCATCCTCTCCAGTAATTTTTGTCAATAAACGACTCACCCCAAAGGACGCGGTATTAGTGGGACGGCTTTCCTCACTGGTCTGCGGACGTTGCTGCATTACTGCTTCCATTTGTTGTAGTCTCTGCTCTTGCTTCTGTAACAGGTCTATGAAGCGGGCCTCAGATTGCTGCTGGGCTTGTTGATGAGCTTGCTGCTGGGCTGCAAGGCTCCTTTGCAAACCTGCATTTGTCTGCTGTTGATTGGCATTTGCTAGAGCCAGCTGCTTCAGTATCTCCTCCATGCTGGCTTAAAAAAAAACTGCCCGCATTCTTCACCAACTGTGAGGGGGTTAGCTCGGCAGCGGGTGTGTGTGACCCCCGGGGTGGGCTCCCCACACAAAAACAGGCCCAGCAAACGGAGGTTGTGGTTTTCAAAATCAAAAAAAAGGTGCGGTTTATTTTCTATTTACAGTGACAAAACACAGCAAAGCCAAAAGAAACATAAACAAAATAAATCCTGGTCAACTTGACCTCTGACTAAACATACAGGTTTCCTAACAACTGGGATCAGCCTAGTGCTGTCCTAGTCCCTAAGTCCCTGGTTTTAAATGTCCAAGCAAATAGCCACACAGGCTTTGTCTCACCGCACAAGGGTTCACTCTCTCCAGGAAGTCCACACAGGTCTGCTTCCAGGCATGAGCTAACCCCTAATGAAGCTGGGAGTTCTTATAGAGGCCTAAATGAGCTGACAAGCTTCAGCTGGTCTCATCAACTCCCTGTCTGCACGACGCCCAGCACTCTCCCTAGAGGTATGAGTCATCCATGAGCCCACTATCCTCAGCTGGGCTTATACAACTCTCCACCTAGTTGTATAAGTCGGCGTAAAGCCTGAATCTGGGCGAAATATATCTACCCCCCTGGCTGCAACCAGGTGACTTTACCTTCCTGCTGTCACAATATATATATATATATGCATTCCAGGCTTTGCATATATATATATATATGTTGTGAGGGGGTTAGCTCGGCAGCGGGTTTGTGTGACCCCCTGGAAGGGTTCACCACACATAATTAGGCACAGCAGACAGTGGAAGGAGAAAACAAAAGGGTGTGGTTTTATTTAAACTATATACAGACAAAAAATATTGCAGAAAACAAAAGAAACAGGAAAAGAAATCCTGGTCAACTTGACCGCTCACTACACACGTTGGTGTCCCTAACTAACAACTGTGTACAGCCTTGTGCTGCCCCTGTCCCTAGCTCCCTGCTTTTAGAAGTTCTTAGCAATAACCACACAGGCTTTGGCTCACCGCACAGATCACACTCCCCAGACTATCCAAACAGATCTGGTTCCAGGTTGGAAAATCTCCCTTAGCATGCTGGGAGTTCTTGTAGAGGCCCTAATGAGCCCACTTACTTCAGCTGGGCTCATTAACTCTTCCCCCTGCAAGACTCCCAGCATTCCCCCTAGTGGTATAAATTGGCATAAAGCCTGAATCTAGAACATATATATCTTCCATTCTGGATGCAACCTGGTGATTTTACCTGCCTGCTGTCACATGCCCCCCCCCTCTTGTTTTAACCTTGGGGTTGGAACACAAGCAATCAGGCATGCATGTACTCGAGACAAAGCATCCACATTCCCCATTTGAACGCCAGGGCGATGCTTTACCGTAAAGTTGAATTCTTGTAGGGCCAGGAACCACCTATTTACTCTCTTATTTGTCTCTTTGTTTTGAGCCATCCACTTTAAAGGAGCGTGATCAGTAATCAGGTCAAAGTGCCTACCTAGCAGATAGTACTGAAGGGAGTCTAGAGCCCACTTCACCGCTAAACACTCCTTCTCAATCGTGGCGTAATTTACCTCATGGGACTTCAATTTCCTGCTGAGGTAAATGACTGGGTGCTCTTCCCCGTTCCAGACCTGGGACAATACTGCTCCTAACCCAACGTCTGATGCATCACTTTGTACGACAAAGTCTCTAGAGAAGTCTGGTGAGTACAACACTGGCTGGCTACATAAGGCTTTTTTTTTAAGAATTGGAATGCTGCCTCAGCCTCTGGGGTCCATTTAACCATGACAGACTCTTTCCCTTTTGTCAGGTTGGTTAGGGGCACAGCCTGAGAGGCAAAGTGGGGAATGAATCGCTGATAATAACCAGCGATTCCCAGAAAGGCTCGTACGTGCTTCTTGTTGTTGGGACGTGGCCAATTCTGTATGGCCTTGACTTTATTGACTTGGGGTTTTATCACTCCCCTCCCAATGATGTACCCAAGATATTTGGCCTCCTCCTGTCCAATGGTACACTTCTTTGGGTTGGCCGTAAACCCAGCTTCCCGGATAGAGTCTAGGACTGCTTGCACTTTTGGCAGATGTAAGGCCCAATCTGTGCTATGGACAATTACATCATCCAGGTAAGCCGCAGCATACTTCTGATGGGGCCTCAGTATCTGGTCAATTTTTCGCTGGAATGTTGCCAGTGCATTCTGTAATCCAAACGGCATTCTTTTATATTGGAACGCCCCGTCTGCAGTTACAAACGCGGTTTTCTCCTTGGCCGATTTGGCCAGGGGAATTTGCCAATACCCTTTTGTGAGTTGTCATGTATCGGGCTGTTCCCAGCCGGTCGATCAACTCATCTATACGTGGCATGGGGTAGGTGTCAAATTTTGTAACTTTGTTCAGCTGTCGAAAATCGTTACAAAATCGCCAGCTCCCATCCGGTTTAGACACTAACACTATGGGACTGGACCAATCACTTTCTGATTTCCTCTATCACCCCCAATTCAAGCATTTTCTTTACTTCCTCACGTATTGCCTCCCGTCGGGCCTCTGGGATCCGATAGGGTTTTAGCTTCACCCTTTCACCGGGGGGGTAATAATATCATGCTCTTCCCCAGACGTTTGTCCCGGCAGCTCAGAGAAAACCTCCTTGTTGCGAAGCACAAACTCCTTAACCTCCTGTTGTTGGGGGTTTGACAACGTGACTGCTTTTCCAACCTCAGGAATCACGCAATCAGACTGAGCTGGTGACAACGTTTCTGCAACTAGGGATTCCCTATCCCTCCAGGCTTTCAACCTTCCTGGTTGTCTGACTTTGTAATTCACTTCGCTCACTTTTTCCATTATCTCGTAGAGGCCTTGCCATTTGGCGAAGAATTTGCTTTCAACCGTAGGGACAAGTACCAATATCCTATCCCCCGGGGAAAAGGTACGGGTCTTGGCCCCACGGTTGTACACTCTCTGCTGTGCCAACTGCGCTTGGGCCAAATGTTCCTTTACGATTGGCATTACCTGTGCAATTCTATCTTGCATCAGGGCGACATTCTCAATCACACTTCTGTGGGGAGAACTCTCACTTTCCCAAGTTTCCTTGGCGATATCCAACAGCCCTCTTGGGTGTCTCCCATAGAGTAACTCAAAGGGTGAGAAACCCATAGAGGATTGGGGTACCTCCCTAATGGCAAACATTAAATAGGGAATTAGACAGTCCCAATCCTTTCCATCTCTATCCACCACCTTCTTTAACATTTGATTTAGGGTTTTGTTGAATCTTTCAACCAACCCATCTGTTTGGGGGTGATACACGGATGTACGCAATTGTGTCACTTTGAACAACTTGCACAGCTCTTTCATAACCCGGGACATAAAGGGTGTACCTTGGTCTGTAAGCAGTTCCTTACAAATACCCACACGGCTAAAAACAAGAGTTAGCTCTTTGGCTATGGTTTTGGCCAAGGTATTTCGGAGAGGAATCGCTTCCGGATAACGGGTGGAATAGTCCAATATAACCAAAATGTACTGATGCCCCCTAGCGGACTTCATTATCGGACCTACCAAATCCATTGCGATCCTCTCAAAGGGGACCTCAATGATGGGAAGAGGTACCAGCGGGTTACGGAAATGTGGCATCGGTGCCGACCTCTGACACACAGGGCAGGAGGAACAATAATTTTCTGTTTCTTTCATGACCCCAGGCCAATAGAATCTCGGCAATACTCTTTCTCGGGTTTTCTCTGTCCCCAGATGACCTCCAAGAATGTGCCTATGGGCCAACTCTAACACCAACTTCCTGTAAGGTTTGGGCACCACAAGCTTCTCAATGGTTTCTTCTGCCCTTTTAGCGACCCGATACAGTAGGTCCTTTTCCACGATGAAGTATGGGTAAGTGCAGGTCTTATCTGGGTTCCCTAACTCGCCATCTATTTTCATTATGTTTTCCCGTGCCTTTATTAGGGTGGGGTCTTTTAACTGTTCTTTGGCAAAATTTTCCTTGTGAACCTCGAGATCAGAAAACGCCACAGACGGCATGTTTTCGTCTGAGGATGTTGGCTCCTCCCCAGTTTCTCGAGTCTCCCCTGCCAATACCGACAAGGGGAATTCTGGAGAGTCCTCACCACTCTCAGAGGAATTCTGGCTATCACATTCCTGGTATATAGGGGCACCAGTGGGGGGCTCAGGACAATTCCAGTGTTCCCAGAACTTTGGAAAATCCCTTCCCACAATGGCATCATGTGGTAAGTGAGACACTAACCCCACCTGATGAGAGAGGTTACCTTTGGAGGTCTCAAAACACACTGTAGTCACAGGATACTCTCGGGTGTCCCCATGCACACAAATAACAGCTACCTTGTTATTCCCTAAGACCTCTGTAGTGACTAATTCAGCTTTTATCAGTGTTACCAGGCTACCTGAATCCAGCAACACAACAACATTTTTACCATTAATACACATTTTGCACAAATGTTTCTCAGTTCCCCGAATGGCAGTGCATGCAACAGTGACTGACGTCTGTCCCTTAGAAAGTCACATTGCATGGGTTCACCCACAACCGGGCAATTTGCTGCAATATGTCCCTCTTGCCGGCAACGGTAGCAAACAATCCTTTTTGCTGCCTCTTGAGCCCCTGACTTCCCAGGCTGTTCTTGCCAGACATTAGGTAGAACTCTCACCCTCTCATTCTCTCCACCCTCACCCCTTGGAATCATCTTACCCGCCACTGGGAATAGTCTGGTCTTAGGGTGGAAAGTCCATGAGTCTCTGGAAAAGGCAGTCAGGTTCTCTGTAGCCAAGTACTTCACAAGCTTATCGGCCATTTCTGGGTCTCCATGGCTTACCCACTTTTGGATGGCAGTAGGAAGAGCTCTCAGGAAACGATCCATCACAACACGTTCCACAATCTTTGGTGTGGACAAAGTCTCTGGCTGTAGCCACTTCCTGCTCAGATGAATGAGATCATACATTTGAGACCTGGGGGGTTTTCCAAGCCGGAAAGTCCAGTTATGCACACGCTGAGCCCGGATGGCCAGGGTGACACCCAGCCGTGCCAATATTTAATTTTTTAGCATCACATAGTCTTTTTCTTGGTCAGGCTCTAGGTCATAGTAAGCTTTCTGCGACCACCAGTTAACAGAGGGGCCACCAGTCCAGCCCACTGCTCCTTAGGCCACTTTTCCCTTTCAGCAGTCCTTTCAAATGTGGTCAAAAACACCTCTGGATCATCCTCTCCAGTCATTTTTGTCAGTAAACGACTCACCCCAAAGGACGCAGTATTAGTGGAACTACTTGCCACACTGGTCTGTGGACGTTGCTGCATTAATGTCTCTACTTGTTGCTGTAGTCTCTGTTCTAGCTTCTGCAACAGGTCTATGAAGCGGGCCTGAGATTGCTGCTGGGCTTGTTGCTGGGCTGCGAGGCTCTGTTGCAAATTTGCATTTGTCTGTTGTTGAGCTGCAAGGCTCTTTTGCAAAACTGCATTTGTCTGCTGCTGATTGGCATTTGCTAGAGCCAGCTGTTTCAGTATCTCCTCCATGCTGGCCTTTAAAAAAAAACTGCCCGCATTCTCCACCAACTGTGAGGGGGTTAGCTCGGCAGCGGGTGTGTGTGACCCCCTGGAAGGGTTCACCACACAAAATTAGGCACAGCAGACAGTGGTAGGAGAAAACAAAAGGGTGTGGTTTTATTTGAACTATATACAGACAAAAAATATAGCAGAAAACAAAAGAAACAGGAAAAGAAATCCTGTTCAACTTGACCGCTCACTACACACGTTGGTGTCCCTAACTAACAACTGGGTACAGCCTTGTGCTGTCCCAGTCCCTAACTCCCTGCTTTTAGAAGATCTTAGCAATAACCACACAGGCTTTGGCTCACCGCACAGAGATCACACTCCCCAGACTATCCAAACAGATCTGGTTCCAGGTTGGAGCATCTCCCTTAGCATGCTGGGAGTTCTTGTAGAGGCCCTAATGAGCCCACTTACTTCAGCTGGGCTCATTAACTCTTCCCCTGCAAGACTCCCAGCATTCCCCCTAGTGGTATAAATTGGCATAAAGCCTGAATCTAGGACATATATATCTTCCATCCTGGATGCAACCTGGTGATTTTACCTGCCTGCTGTCACAATATATATATATATATATATATATATATATATATATATATACACACACACATATATATACACATACTGTATACAGTTTAGCTAGATCTCACTGCAGAGCATTCATGTTCTCTTCCTAATTATACTACAGGCAGGTAGTTGATTCAGGTAGCTGCAGTTTATTCAGTACTATATTCTGTGCACAGTGTTCACCTAGATCCCACTGCAGACCATTCCCGTTGTTCTCTTGTTAATATACTACAGGCAGGCAGTTGATTCAGTTAGGTGCAGTATATAAAGTACTGTATTCTGTGCAGTGTTCACCTAGATCTCACTGCAGACCATTCCTGTTGTTCTCGTCCTAATATACTACAGGCAGGCAGTTGATTCAGTTAGCTGCAGTATATTCAGTATCTATATACATCCCAGCTTTGTGCAGCTACATCTCACTGCAGGCCATTCCTGGTGTACCTATTCAAATACTTAAAATACAGTATGTCTGGAAGGCGAACAAGGAGAGGCAGACACTCACAGGCCACTAAAAGGCAAGCAGACTCTGTGTCTAGAGGCAACAGTGCTGGTCGTGGACACGGTGCATCCTCAGCACGTGGCCGTGGGGCACGCTTGTCCTTTTTTCCGGCAGCTGGCCGTGTTGAGCCACAACATGCAGAAGAGTTGGTAGAGTGGATGACCAAGCCGCCCTCATCCTTTGTCACCCAGGCTCAGGAGTACCTTGGCTGCCAATGCAGGTGCCAAAGCGGCCTATTCCATCGGCTCGAGGTCATCACTTACTCCTTCCCTAGCCCCACCATCATGCACAGAGGAGTCCCCCGAACTGTTCGACCACAGTGTTGGGCACATGCTGCAGGAGGATGCGCAGCGTTTTGAAGGCTCCGATGATGGTAACCAGCTTGAGGAAGGCAGTAACGTGAGCCCAGAGAGAGGGAGTACCCAAGAAGGACAACAAACTGGCAGTCATGTTCCCCCAAGTGCAGCATACTGTCAGGTTTGCTCCAGTCACAAGGAGGGAGGGGATGATGAGGTCACTGACTCTATGTGGGTGCCTGATAGGAGAGAGGAGGAGGCACATCTCTAACGAGGCAGAATGCCCTCCAGGGGCCATCTTAAGGGCAGCCAACCGACTGCATCACACCGCAGAGCTCCGCATGTGCAGGGCGCTGCTGACTCCGCGCGTTTTTCCAAAAGCTCTTTGGTGTGGGACTTTTTTTTGAGACGTGTGCAGCAGATCGCACTATTGCCATTTGCAACATATGTCTGAAGCGTATCAAGCGTGGCCAAAACAGCAGCCGCTTGGGCACCACGTGCTTGACCAGACATATGTCGAAGTTCCATGCAGTTCGTTGGCAAGCGCACTTAAAAGACCCACACCAAAGAACAAGGTGGACCTCTCCTTACTCCTCATCAGCTGGGATCTCCAACCCCACTATGCCTTAATTATTCTCAGAAACCTGCACTGAAAGGAATGAAGGTGTAGAATTAGGTGTGGTAAGTACTTGCGGGCAATCTGTTATCGCTACACCAACGTCCGATTGTAGCAGGCAAATTTCCCTACCCCAGTTGCTAAACCGGCAAAATAAATTCGCTCCCAGCCATCCAAATGCCCAGCGGTTGAATGCTAGCTTGGCTAAATTGCAAGCACTCCAACTGCTGCCTTTTCAGCTGGTAGACTCTGCCCCCTTTCGTGAGTTTGTGGAAAGTGCGGTACCTCAGTGGCAGGTTCCCAAACGCCACTTTTTTTCACGGAAGGTGATTCCGGCTCTCTACCGGCAAGTAGAAGGCAATGTCTTGGCCTCGCTGGACAGCGTGGTCAGCGGTAAGGTGCATATTACTGCTGACTCATGGTCCAGCAGGCATGGACAGGGACGTTCCCTATCTTTAACGGCGCACTGGGTGACTCTGCTGGCAGCTGGGAAGGATGCAGGACAGGGTGCAGTCTTGTTGGAGCTTGTTCCACCACCACGCCTCCAAAATGCTACTAGTGGTGATTCTGCCACACCTCTCTCCTCCACCCCCTCCTCTTCTTCTCCCTCCATGGCCTCTTCCTCTACTGATTTGTCCTCGGAACCAGCTGTGCTCTGTAGGCATTCAAGGGGCTTCGCAAGCACTCAGGCAAAGAGATGCCATGCGGTGCTTGAGCTGGTGTGCTTAGGGGGCAGGAGCCACACTGGGGCAGAGATTCTGTCAGCTCTGCAGGGACAGGCTCAAAGGTGGTTGACGCCACGCCAGCATCAGCCAGGAATGGTGGTTTGCGACAATGGCACCAACCTCCTCTCCGCCCTCCAACAGGGACACCTGACCCATGTGCCCTGTTTGGCTCACATCCTTTACTTGGTGGTGGAGCGGTTCTTGTGCAGGTACCCAGGCTTACAGGATCTCCTGAGGCAGGCCAGGAAAGTCTGTGTGCATTTCCGCCGGTCATATAATGCCAGTGCTTGGCTGGCTGACCTCCAAAAGGAATACAACCTGCGCAAGAACCGCCTAATCTGTGACATGCCCACCAGGTGGAACTCAACGTTGGCCATGCTGCAGCAGCTGCACATGCAGCAGAGGGCCATCAATGAGTGCCTGTGCGACTATGGCACCAGGACAGGGTCAGGGGAGCTTGGCTTTTTTTCACCATGCCAGTGGCTCATTATGAAGAATGCATGCACTGTCATGTCACCATTTGAGGAGGCCACGAGGATGGTGAGCAGTGACAGTGCATGCATCAGTGATACTGTCCCCCTTGTGTACCTGTTGGAGCACACGCTGCGTTGAATAATGGACAGGGCACTTGAGGCAGGACAGAGGGAGGAAGAGGAGGACTTCCTTACCTCTCAAGGCCCCCTTTATCCAGACAGTGTTCCTGCGGGTCCGACAATCACACAGGAAGAGGAGGAGGAGGATTGTGTCAGCATGGAGGTGAAGCCTAGCACTCAGCATCAGCAGCAGTCTTCAAGGGATCCTATTAAGTCCCCAGAAACCCATGGACTTGTACGTGGCTGGGAGGAGATGGCTGCGGATCATGTCGTCCTTAGTGACCCAAAGGACTCCGGACAGAGTGCCTCAGCAAACCTACGCTGCATGGCCTCCCTGATCCTGCAAAGCCTGCGAAAGGACCCTCGGATTCGTGTGATTAGTGATGAGCCGAACACCCCCGGGTTCGGTTCGCACCAGAACCCACGAACTTTAGAACCCTATTAAATACAATGGATGCGAACGTTCGAAATCGAAAGTGCTAATTATAACGACTATTATGCATGTTATTGTCCAAAAAAGGGTTTGGGAACCCGGGTTCTGCACCAGGGGACATGTATCAATGCAAAAACAAGTTTTAAAACGGCCGTTTTTCTGGAGCAGTCATTTTAATGATGCATAAAGTGAAAAAAAAAGTCAAATATTCCTTTAAATATCGTACCTGGGGGGTGTCTAAAGTATGCCTGTGAAGTGCCACGTGTTTCCCGTGTTTAGAACTGTCCCTGCACAAAATTACATTTCTAAAGGAAAAAAAGCCATTTAAAACTGCTTGCGGCTTTAATGTAATGTCTGGTCCCGGTAATATGGATGAAAATCTTTAAGAAAAATGGCATAGCTACCCCATCACACACCCCCCCCCTACCCCAGCCCATTACCAGCCCCTTTGGGTCTTGTATGGATATTAAGGGGAACCCCGCACACAAAATAAAAAAGGCCCTATATACTCTGAACAGCCGTATACAGGCGGTGCATACAAGACAGGGACTGTAGGTTTGTTCTTATGTAGAATCTGTTTGTAATTTTGAACAGGTACATTGTTTAAGTGTAGCTCCAGCCAAAAAATATATTTTTAAGCTTTTTGGAAAACATAGGGAAGGGTTATCACCCCTGTAACATTTGTTTTGCTGTCTGTGCAGTGTGCACCTGTTCAGAACAGTTCACCTCACTTTCCGTCCTAATGACAAATGTTTTTTGAAAATTTGTTTTTTTTATTGAAACAAGGATTGGTGATAAAGAATCAGTGGAGAGGAGACACTTTTTTTCCCATATTAACTCTTACAGGAGAGAATTTGCCTTCCTAGGGGTAGATTTCCTCTCACTTCCTGTTGTATCCTTCCGTTTGCAAGGAGGAGTCGTTTGTAAGTTGGATGTTTGAAAGTAGGGGCCTGCCGTATATACTCAGCTGAAATTTGCCCCTTACATGTTGGTGTTGCCACAACACTGTGAGCCCTCACAGTTACTCTTGGTGGGCGCATGAATGGGCCCTGCTGTGAATTATTAGATCAAGAATTGTAATTGCATGCCCCTGTTGAACAGGGGCTGAAAAATTGGGCCTTTGGTGGTGGTGGTGGTGGTGGTGGTGGTGGTGTTGACACAACACTGTAAGGCCTCACAGTTACTCTTGGTGGGCGCAGGAATGGGCCCTGCTGTGAATTATTAGATCAAGAATTGTAATTACACGCCCCTGTTAAACAGGGGCAGAAAAACTGAGCCTTAGGCACTGGTGTCACAACACTGCAACCCCTCACAGATACTGTACTTGGAGCACAGCAATGAGCCCTGTTGCAAAGTATTGCATCAAAAATTGTAATTACACGCCCCTGTTAAACAGGGGCTGAAAAATTGGGCCTTAGCCACTGGTGCTGGTGCCACGACACTGCAACCACTCCCAGATACTCTAGTTGGAGTGCAGGAATGAGCCCTGCTGCAAAGCATTGCATAAAAAATTGTAATAACACACCCCTGTTAAACAGGGGCTGAAAAATTGGGCCGTAGCCACAAAAATTTTCTTCCAAGCTATCATCGTCAATCGGATCATTGAGGAGGAGGAGGATAGTCAGTCAACATAACAGGACAGTCTCTCAGCATCAGCATCAGTCTTGAAGGGATGTGACATTTGAAAATAAATTAGTCTGTTATATCAGCTTCAGGTGTTTGGTAGCTGGTGGTGATCCAAGACTGGTTCATCTTTATGAAGGTCAGTCGATCAACAGAGTCGGTGGACAGGCACACCCTGTGATCTGTGACAAATCCTCCAGCAGCACTGAATGTGTGTTCTGAAAGAACGCTGGATGCAGGACAGGCCAGTAGCTCAATTGCATACTGTGCAAGCTCTGGCCAGTGATCCATCCTCAAGACCCAGTAAGCCAGAGGATTTTCGGTGGGGAAGATGTCCAAGTCTGACCTTGCCCCTAGGTATTCCTGCACCATGTATATCAGACGCTGGCGATGGTTGCTGGAACCGATCATACCTTGGGGCTGCGGACTAAAGAATTGTCTGAACGCTTTGGTCAGACGGCCACCTTCCCCACCGCTCCTTCTTTGACTGACCGAAGCCTCAGCAACTCGTTGTCCAGGACCAGGAGTTTGTAACCTCCCAGTCTCTGGGAACGCATTGCACAGACCTTTCTGCAAGGCCTCCCGGAGTTGTCTCATCCTCTGCTCCCTCTGCGACGGTAAGATAAGGTCCGCAACCTTACCCTTGTACCGTGGATCAAGGAGAGTGGCCAGCCAGTAATGGTCCCTCTCCTTGATCCGAAGAATACGAGGATCCTTCCGCAGACTTTGCAGGATCAGGGAGGCCATGCAGCGTAGGTTAGCTGAGGCATTCAGTCCGGAGTCCTCTGGGTCACTAAGGACGAAATGATCCGCAGCCACCTCCTCCCAGCCACATACAAGTCCACTGGTTTCTTGGGACTGTAAATCATCCCTAAAAGACTGCTGCTGATGATGCTGAGTGCCAGGCTCCACCTCCATGCTGACACAATCCTCCTCCTCCTCCTCCTCTTCTTCCTGTGCGATGGGTGGGACAGAAGGAACACTGTCTGGGTAAAGGGGGCCTTGAGAGGCAAGGAAGTCCTCCTCTTCCTGCCTCTGTTCTGCCTCAAGTGCCCTGTCCATTATTCCACGCAGCGTATGTTCCAACAGGTGGACAAGAGGTACAGTGTCACTGATGCATGCACTGTCACTGCTCACCATCCTCGTGGCCTCCTCAAATGGTGCCAGGACAGTGCATGCATCCCTGATCATGCCCCACTGGCGTGGTGAAAAAAACCCGAGCTCCCCTGACCCTGTCCTGGTGCCGTAGTCGCACAGGTACTCATTGATGGCCCCCTGCTGCGTGTGCAGCCGCTGCAGCATGGCCAACGTTGAGTTCCACTGGTGGGCATGTCACATATAAGGCGGTTCTTGGGCAGGTTCAACTCCTTTTGCAGCTCAGCCAGGCGAGCACTGGCATTATAAGATCTGCGGAAATGCACACAGACTTTCCTGGCCTGCCTCAGGACATCCTGTAAGCCCGGGTACCTGCCCAAGAACCGCTGCACCACCAGGTTAAGGACGTGAGCCACACAGGGCACATAGGTCAGTTGTCCCTGTCGGAGAGCGGAGAGGAGGTTGGTGCCATTGTCGCAAACTACCATTCCTGGCTTAAGCTGGCGTGGCATAAACCACCTCTCGGCCTGCCCCTGCAGAGCAGACAGAACCTCTGCCCCAGTGTGGCTCCTGTCCCCCAAACACACCAGCACAAGCACGGCATGGCATCTTTTGGCCTGCGTACTTGCGTAGCCCCTTGAACGCCTACGGAGCACCGCTGGTTCCGAGGACAAAGCACAGGAAGAGGCTACGGAGGAAGAAGAAGAGGAGGGGGTGGAGGGCAGAGGTGTGTCACAACCAGTAGTAGCATTTAGTAGCATTTTGGAGGCGTGGCAGTGGACAACCTCCAACACTACTGCACCTTGTCCTGCATCCTTCCCAGCTGCCAAAAGAGTGACCCAATGGGCCGTGAAAGAAAGGTAACGTCCCTGTCCATGCCTGCTGGACCTTGAGTCAGCGGTAATATGCACCTTACCGCTGACCGCCCTGTCCAGCGAGGCGAAGACATTGCCTTCCACATGCCGGTAGAGAGCCGGAATCGCCTTCCGTGAGAAAAAGTGGCGTTTGGGAACCTGCCACTGAGGAACCGCACATTGCACAAACTCACGGAAGGGGGCCGAGTCTACCAACTGAAAAGGCAGCAGTTGAAGCGCTAGCAATTTAGCCAAGCTAGCATTCAACCGCTGGGCATGTGGATGGCTGGGAGTGAACTTCTTTCGCCGGTCCAGCAGCTGGGGCAGGGAAATTTGCCTGCTAGAATCGGACGTTGGTGTACTGCTAGCAGAGTGCCCGCATGTACTTGGCTGTGACACACCTAATTCTACACCTTCATTCCTCTCAGAGCAGGTTTCAGAGAGGACTGAAGGTATAGTGGGGTTGGAGATCCCAGCTGATGCGGTGCAAGAAGAGGTCAGCTTTGTTCTTTGGTGTGGGTCTTTAAGGTAGGCTTGCCAACGAGCTGCATGGCAGGTCAACATATGTCTGGTCAAGCATGTGGTGCCCAAGCGGGTGATGTTTTGGCCACGCGATATATACTTGACACATATGTTGCAAACAGCAGCTGTGCGATCTGATGCACTAGACTCAAAAAAGGCCCACACCAAAGAACTTTTTGAATAACGGGCAGAGGCAGCGCCCTGCACAGGCGGAGCTCTGCGGTGTGATTCCGTCGGTGTGCTGCCCTTACGCTGGCCCCCCGAGGGCATCGTGCCTCGTTGGAGATGTGCCTCCTCCTCATCCTCCTCCTCCTCCTCCTCTCTCCTATTAGGCACCCACGTGGAGTCAGTGACCTCATCATCCCCTCCCTCCTCATCACTGGAGCCAATCTGGCAGTATGCTGCAGCTGCTGGAACATGACTGCCAGATTGGTGTCCTTCTTGAGCATCCCCTCTCTCTGCTCTCATGCTACTGCCTTCCTCTAGCTGGGTATCATCATCAGACCCTTCGAAACGCTGGGCATCCTCCTGGAGCATGTACCCAACACTGTGCTCAAACAGTTCGGGGGACTCCTCAGGAGGACATGGTTGGTCTAGGGAAGGAGTGACTGATGATGACATTGATACCAGGGAAGAGGACGCTTTGGCAGCTGTTTTGCCAGTACCCTGAGCCTGGGTGAGAGAGGATGAGGAGGATGAGGAGGGCTTGGTCATCCACTCTACCAAGTCTTCGGCATGATGCGGCTCAACACGTCCAGCTGCCGAAAAGAAGGACAAGCGTGTCCCATGGCCACGTGCTGATGGCGATGCACCGCGTCCATGACCAGCACTGTTGTCTCTAGACACAGAGCCTGCTTGCCCTATTTTTTTGGCTCCTGACTGTCTGCCTCTCCTTGTTTGCCTTCCAGACATTCTAATGGCCTGCAGGGAAATGGGAAAAGCAGCAATACAGGCTAAGTTAAGGTGTAATATGGTCAGGAGGCACACTCCGCCCGCTGTAAGTGCCGCAAAATCCTGTTTGTTTAACACACCAGGAAAAAGCAGCAAAACAGGCTAAGTTAAGGTGTAATATGGTCAGGAGGCACACTCCGCCCGCTGTAAGTGCTGCAAAATCCTGTTTGTGTAACACACCAGGAAAAAGCAGCAATACAGGCTAAGTTAAGGTGTAATATGGTCAGGAGGTACACTCCGCCCGCTGTAAGTGCCGCAAAATCCTGTTTGTGTAACACACCAGGAAAAAGCAGCAATACAGGCTAAGTTAAGGTGTAATATGGTCAGGAGGTACACTCCGCCCGCTGTAAGTGCCGCAAAATCCTGTTTGTGTAACACACCAGGAAAAAGCAGCAATACAGGCTAAGTTAAGGTGTAATATGGTCAGGAGGTACACTCCGCCCGCTGTAAGTGCCGCAAAATCCTGTTGGTGTAACACACCAGGAAAAAACAGCAATACAGGCTAAGTTAAGGTGTAATATGGTCAGGAGGCACACTCCGCATGCTTGGCCAATCACAGCGCCGGGATTACACTGCGATGGCGCAGTGTATTGTGGGCCGTTCGCGTCACTCGAATTTGGCGCGAACGGCCCAAATCGTTCGTTGTTCGCCGAAAGCGCGAACAGCCGATGTTCGAGTTGAACCTATGTTCGACTCGAACACCGAGCTCATCCCTACGTGTGATCAAGGAGAGGGATCATTACTGCCTGGCAACCCTTCTTGATCCACGTTACAAGGGTATGGTTTTACATAACTTATCCTGCCGTCGCAGAGGGAGCAGAGGATGAAACATCTTCGGGAGGCCTTGCAGAAAGTTTTGTGCAACGCGTTTTCAGAGCCTGGGAGGTTACAATTTCCTGGTCCTGGACAATGTGTTGCTGAGGCTTCGGTCAGTCACAGAAGGAGCGGTGGAGAAGGTGGCCGTCTGACTGATGCGTTCAGACAATTTTTTAGTCCGCAGCCCCAAGGTTTTGGTTTACATGGTGCAGGAATACCTAGGGGCAAGATCAGACTTGGAGACCTTTCCAACCGACAATCCTCTGGGTTACTGGGTCTTGAGGATGGATCACTGGCCAGAGCTTGCACAGTATGCAATTGAGCTACTGGCCTGTCCTGCATCCAGCGTTCTTTTGGAACGCACATTCAGTGCTGCTGGAGGCTTTGTAACCAATCACAGGGTGCGCCTGGGGACCTGGGTCCTGCCCCAGGGGACATGTATCAATGCAAAAAAAAGTTTTAAAAACGGCCGTGATTTTAATAATGCTTAAAATGAAACAATAAAAGTGAAATATTCCTTTAAATTTCGTACCTGGGGGGTGTGTATGATATGCATGTAAAGTGGCGCATGTTTCCCGTGCTTAGAACTGTCCCTGCACAAAGTGTAATTTTTGAAGGAAAAAAAGTCATTTAAAACTCACTCGCGGCTATTAATGAAGTCGGCTTTTATCAATACATAGAAAAGTCATTGATAAAAAAAAAAGCGTGGGGGTTCCCCCAAATTCAATTACCAGGCCCTTTAGGTCTGGAATGGATATTAAGGGGAACCCCGCCACAAATTTAAAAAAAAATAGCGTGGGGTTCCCCCTAAATATTCATACCAGGCCCTTGAGATCTGGCATGGATTTTAAGGGGAACTCCACCCCAAATTTTAAAAAAAATGACGTGGTGTCCCACCCAAAAATCGATACCAGACCCTTATCCGAGCACGCAACCTGGCCGGCCGCAGGGGAAGAGGGGGGGACGAGAGAGCGGCCCCCCCTCCCTCCTGAACCATACCAGGCCACATGCCCTCAACATGGGGAGGATGTCCCCATGTTGATGGGGACAAGGGCCTCATCCCCACAACCCTTGCCCGGTGGTTGTGGGGGTCTGCGGGCGGGGGGCTTATCGGAATCTGGAAGACCCCTTTAACAAAGGGGACCCCCAGATCCCGGCCCCCCCTATGTGAATTGGTAAGGGGTACATTGTACCCCTACCATTTCACAAAGAAAGTGTCAAAAAATGAAAATAAAAACACACAAACACCTTGGAAAAGTCCTTTATTAAAAAATAAAAAAATAATAAAATAAAAACATTCCAGCGATGAAATCCAGTGTCCCGCGGCGATCCCGATGTCCAGCGCTGTCCGTCATTGGTTGTGCCTCTGCGGACCTGATGGGGAACTTCCTCCGCTGTGTTTTAAATGTATAGACCCGCCCCTTCTAAAGTTCCCCATCAGGTCCGCTCAGCGGACCAGATGCGGAACGAGAGAAGGGGCGGGTCTATTCATGTATTACACAGCGAACAAAGTTCCCCATCAGGTCCGCCCCCTCGGTATGTCGGACCCCGCCTACGTCATTGGCCTGAGCGGGAAACTTCCTTCACTGTGTAAATTTAAATTACACAGTGAAGGAAGTTCCCCGAGGGGGCGGACCTGATGGGGAACTTTGTTCGCTGTGTAATACATGATTAGACCTGCCCCTTCTCTCGTTCCGCATCTGGTTCGCTGAGCGGACCTGATGGGGAACTTTAGAAGGGGCGGGTCTATACATTTAAAACACAGCGGAGGAAGTTCCCCATCAGGTCCGCACAGGCACAACCAATGACGGACGGCGCTGGACATCGGGATCGCCGCGGGACACTGGATTTCATCGCTGGAATGTTTTTTTTTTTTTTTTTTTTTTTTAATAAAGGACTTTTCCAAGGTGTTTGTGTGTTTTTATTTACATTTTTTGACACTTTCTTCGTGAAATGGTAGGGGTACAATGTACCCCTTACCAATTCACATGGGGGGGGCCGGGATCTGGGGGTCCCCTTTGTTAAAGGGGTCTTCCAGATTCCGATAAGCCCCCCGCCCGCAGACCTCCACAACCACCGGGCAAGGGTTGTGGGGATGAGGCCCTTGTCCCCATCAACATGGGGACATCCTCCCCATGTTGAGGGCATGTGGCCTGGTACGGGTTCAGGAGGGAGGAGGGGCCGCTCTCTCGTCCCCCCCCCTCTTCCCCTATGGCCGGCCAGGTTGCGTGCTCGGATAAGGGTCTGGTGTGGATTTTTGGGGGGACTCCACGCCATTTTTTTTTAAATTTGGGGTGGAGTTCCCCTTAAAATCCATGCCAGATCTCAAGGGCCTGGTATGGATATTTAGGGGGAACCCCACGCCATTTTTTTTTTAAATTTGCGGCGGGGTTCCCCTTAATATCCATTCCAGACCTAAAGGGCCTGGTTATTGAATTTGGGGGAACCCCCACGCTTTTTTTTTTTTTTTTTATCAATGACTTTTCTATGTATTGATAAAAGCCGACAATTCATTAATAGCCGTGAGTGAGTTTTAAATGACTTTTTTTCCTTCAAAAATTACACTTTGTGCAGGGACAGTTCTAAGCACGGGAAACATGCGCCACTTTACATGCATATCATACACACCCCCCAGGTACGAAATTTAAAGGAATATTTCACTTTTATTTTTTCATTTTAAGCATTATTAAAATCACTGCTCCCGTAAAAACGTCTATTTTTTTAAACCCTTTTTTGCATTGATACATGTCCCCTGGGGCAGGACCCGGGTCCCCAAACACTTTTTAGGACAATAAATTGCAGATTAGCCTTTATAATTAGCACTTTAGATTTCGAACGTTCGAGTCCATTGTATTTAATAGGGTTCTAAAGTTCACACGAACATTCTGTCTGTTCGCAGGTTCTGGTGCGAATCGAACAGGGGGGTGTTCGGCTCATCCCTGCTGCTGACCTGGCTGTCAGCTTCACGGATTCCCGCAGAGGCATCTGCTAGGAAGCCGACTGCTTTAAACAGTAAGGGAAAATATTTGAGCAGTTGTCTGGATGTGCCTGCAGAATTGTGGTATTGCAACTGCATTTACCAGCATTCTAAAGTTCTGGCAATGCAAGTAGCTGCAGGGGCTGGCTTAAGCCCAATAGAAGAAGCATCCCAAGCTCTTCTTAGCAGCATGTCACCCCTTTTATCCATGGGGCCTTAGGGGATCGTAGGTCGTCAAAGGCCAAATCAGTCTTTTTGGAAACCTTCGCCAGCGTTGTATCTAACTTTGGGATTTTGTTTCAAGGATGGACCGCATCCCTTTCAAAGGGAAATCTGCATTTAAGACTGCCTGAAAAGAATGGTCTTCCTTCAGGGTGCTCCCACTCCAGCAAGATCGATTCCACTAGGGATTTGTGCACGGGAAATACCCTGGATTTCTGTGCACTGACCCCCTGATACATGAGGTCGTACTTAGAAAGCTGAACCAACGCCTCTCTAATCTTCAAAGTGTCATAGATCACTTTCAGTAAGTCCCCCACATCGTCCAGCGTCAATCTGTACCTGGACCCTCTGGAGGCATCTTCCTCTCCCTCTAAATCAGACCCCGAGTCTGCTCGAGAAGAGGCAAGCGACCTGGGTTCCCTTTCCCTATCTTCACTATCCTCCTGACTAGGTTCTGATAGGACAGGCATACTAGCTGCTCTGGATAGGGGCATAGAGGGACCCTGCATCCTATTCATCATCCCCTTAAAAGATTGGAATGTGGATGCAATCTCCTCTTTAAAGGACGTAAGGATCTTATGACATGCCATCATAGAATCGTCCTTAACCAAACTGCTGACACATTCAGGGCAAAGTGGCTTCTCCCAATTGGAACCTAACTTTGACCCGCATATGGCACATCTTCTCCTAGGGGGCTGCATCTGGGTCTTGTCCTGGGCGTTACCCTGAAAGCCAAAAAGAAAAAAACAGAAACACCCACGAGTGCCTGCCCCAGACCTTTACCACCGTGTTTGGATCAAAAGAAGGAAGTGCCCAGCCCTTCACCTGTGGTTCCCCACCCAGGGAAAGACATTTGGTCCAAAAGGACCCCACCCCCCCAGAGTAAAACATAGCCAGCCATCACCACGCTTACCAGGGAGGTGCCAGTGCCAGAAGAACCGGAGTCAATGCTGCAGTGCCCTCCACGGCTCCTCGGTGAATGACACAGCCTCTGCTGGGTCTTCACTGGCTCCGGATGCCCGAACATCTGCATGCCGTGCCTAGAGACCGGAACCTTATCTCTCGGTGCCTCCCTGATGATGCGGCTCCACCGGAAGTTGCGTCACTTCCTTTCGTTGGAGCGCAGAATCCCCGCCTCCGATGCACGCACGTCCTCCTTCCTAAATCCGGAACCGCCGGGTAAACAGGCACCACTCACAGCGTGTGCGATGGACGCCGCCCACCTGTCGGAATGAGTCAGAGGGGGGACAGAAGACCAGGTAACTCTGATGTGCGGCGTAATGGGGGCAGGGTCCCCGCCACATGTTTCCAGGGGTCCAACTCTCTCCAAGTTCAGGCAGCAGTGGGACCAGCAGTCCTACTCTTCCCTAGCTAGACAGAGGGGCGCTTGGGCAGAGGAGAAGGCAATGCCAGGGGCTCACTCAGGACAGCCCTGAGACATGGAGCTCCCAGGTTCCTAACATGCATCCTTCCCGTCTGGCAGGAAACACAAGAAACTGAAGAGGAAGGCCTGGAGGACTGCCTTTAAACAAATTTGGGTGAATGCGTTTCCTGACCCTGATCAAAGGTTTACATACCCTGGTGATTTTGGCCTGATAACATGCACACAAGTTGACACAAAGGGGTTTGAATGGCTATTAAAGGTAAAACCATCCTCACCTGTGATCTGTTTGCTTGTAAAAAGTGTGTGTGTGTGTGTGTGTGTGTGTGTGTGTATATATATAAAAGGTCAATGAGTTTCTGGCCTCCTGAAAGCTCTTGCATCTTTCATCCAGTGATGCACAGACATTTCTGGATTCTGAGTCAGGGGAAAGCAAAAGAATTGTCAAAGGATCTGTGGGAAAAAGTAGTTGAACTGTATAAAACAGGAAAGGGATATAAAAAGATATCCAAGGAATTGAGAATGCCAATCAGCAGTGTTTAAACTCTAATCAAGAAGTGGAAAACGAGGGGTTCTGTTGAAACCAAACCACAGTCAGGTAGACCAACTAAAATTTCAGCCACAACTGCCAGGAAAATTGTTCGGCATGCAAAGAAAAACCCACAAATAAATTTAGATGAAATACAGGACTCTCTGAAAACATGTGGTGTGGCTGTTTCAAGATGCACAATAAGGAGGCACTTGAAGAAAGATGGGCTCTTCGGTCGAGTCGCCAGAAGAAAGCCATTACTACGCAAATGCCACAAAGTATCCCGCTTACAATACGCCAAACAGCACAGAGACAAGCCTCAAACCTTCTGGCACAAAGTCATTTGGAGTTATGTAGACCAAAATTTTGCATTTTGGCCACAACCAAACATGCTTCATTTGGAGAGGAGTCAAGGCCTATGATGAAAGGTACACCATTCCTACTGTGAAACACGGAGGTGGATCTCTGATTTTTTGGGATGTGTGAGCTACAAAGGCACAGGAAATTTGGTAAAAAATTTATGGTATTTGCATTCATTAGCCAGGAAGCTGCGCATTGGACGTACTTGGACATTCCAACATGACAATGATCCAAAACACAATGCCAAGTCGACCTGTCATTCGCTACAGCAGAAAGTAAGGTTCTGGAGTGGCCATCTCAGTCTCCTGACTTCAATTTCATTGAGCCACTCTGGGGAGATCTCAAACATGAAGTTCATGCAAGACAGCCCAAGAATTTACAGGAACTGGAGGCTTTTTGCCAAGAGGAATGGGCAGCTTTACCATCTGAGAAGATAAAGAGCCTCATCCACAAATACCACAAAAGACTTCAAGCTGCCATTGACATTAAAAGGGGCAATACACGGAATTAAGAACTGTTGTGATTATGATTTAAAAAGAGTAAACACAGATGATTGATAATAAATGGCTTCAGCCAAACACTAACCACGAGTGAAAGAAATTTTTTTTGTGTTATCCATCTTCTCTGAAAAATGGCCAAGAAATCATAAATTCTGCCAGGGTATGTAAACTTATGCACACAACTGTATATAGATTTTTTATAATATATATATATATATATATACACAGTTGTGCTCATAAGTTTACATACACGAATAACATGAATAACACAAAAACTTTTCTTTTGCTTTCCCTATGACTCAGAATCCAGAAACGTCAGTGCAGCACTGGATGAAAGATACAAGGGTCTGTCAGAAGTTCAGAAACTCATTGACCTTTTATACACACACACTAATTACAAGTGAGAATGGTTACCTTTAATAGCCATTCAAACCCCTTTGTGTCAACTTGTGTGCATGTTATGAGGCCAAAATCACAAGGGTATGTAAACTTTTGTATATTTATATATATATATATATATATATAAATCATGTTTGGAGGTTCTAAGTAATTTTCTAGCTAAAAATAAATATGTAGCACACCAACCCTTCCGACCCATCCATTTTTTGAAGTAAGGCACTCCTGCTACTTGCCCGTTGTCCAACTCCAGATATGGAGAGGCGAGCGGTGTTAGATTTTTGGGCCTTGCGGCGAGTTACCTCTCCAGAGTGGATCCCTGGTCTCCGTTGTCTAGGCGAAAGTCCCTTTTGCAATAAAGCCAATGTCCACACAGGTGTAAAACCTAAGCAGCAAGGATTTATTATTTTCTTGAAGTAAACTTGAGAGAGAGAGAGAGAGAGAGTGAGTAGAAACGAGTAGGGGAAGGTTCAGGCACGCAACACTTAGAGAACACTTTCGTTGCCACTCAAGCCTGAGTGGGTATTGCTCACCCGGATAGTCCCTATGAGAGCGGTCCTAGCAGCCAGAGTGGAGCACGGATGTCAGAGATGATAGATCCCCCTTTAGGTAGGCCTCCAGGCCTCTCCCCGAGATAGCAGTACAGTCGCTATCTCCGCCAGGACTGATCTTCCCCTGTAACTCCTTCCCTAAAGATGGGCCCCCTTCAACCGGGCAGCCTGGGATCCCTCTCCGAAGCGTAGGTCCTCGATAGGAGAGGTGGGCCTACTATGCAGCAGTAGAGCCTCGAGCTAAAGGTGCCCGAGACCAATCACACGCGTCCCGTGCCATGAGGGCCACGAGACACACTCACTAGACCAGAGGTCCCCCCGAACTTCTTGGGGTCCCCCTGGAATCACCCCCCGCCTCATAGCGTCTGCCCCTTTTGTATCCTCTCCCAGCAAGCACAGCGAGTACACTACGCCCACTGTACGGCTGCCAAGAGAGGACACCAAATGGTGCTGCGATACCCCCTGCAGTTCAACCTGAGTCGAAGATGACAGCGCCACCCTCAGGCAACAGGGAACTATACTGCCAGGCAGCATCGCCCCCAGAGCAGAAGCAATTTGATGTATAAACAGGTCTGAGCCGAACTATTAGCTCAGACCACCCCTAAATTTGCACATATAGCGTCCCATAAATTGGGATGGGCGCTACAAATAGATTTAAAGAAGTGTCCGAATTTGCCTGGTATTGAGGTGGTTAAAGTGACACGTTCAGCTTTAAGCACAATTCCACAGATGTACACAAGGTGCCTGTATACACATCAGATCCCTACCCCCCCCCCCCCCCCCCCCCTGCACAGTTCAGCCTGACATTGTGGTGTGCTGTGTCGGTGTATTGCAGCACACACTGCTCAGGTCAAGGCCACCTGAGCAGGCCGTGTACTACCTGAGATATTCTGACTTTAAAAAAGGTGAGAGTGTACAGGGCCCACACCACGCATGCAAACAGATATTTACACAATACAGCTTTCCACAGCCAAAACACTTGACTTGTGCATTACATTTGTCTAGAGAAAGTAAACATCTAGGACAAGCCCAGCAATTGTTGTGTTACCATTAAAACACAAATGGCATACTAGAGGAAAACAATACAACCTGGCACACCTATCTGGGCTTTGGCTCCATTTTATTCCTTCCTAGAAATGTAAACTACATAAACATAACAAGGGGATACATGAGCAGCAAAGAGCTATAAAATATGTCCAAGCAGACGCAGTAGTATTATTATTTACACCCAACCAACAACATAGACTTGGGTGGCCCTGTGGACAACACCCTCCTCGACAAAAGTCGACTTTGGTTGAAGTAGCTGGGTGGAAAATTGTCATCTGAGAAGTGATTTTATCCAATCTAATAGAAGCACTTTTCTGGTATTTTGACAGCCATGGGTCCTGGTGGTCAGAATACAATGAATAGCCGGTAGCAGAGAAGACCTGCATTCTTGGCATTCGTCCCTGTACATATAGGGTCCAAAGCTCAGATACCAATATTTATGTGGGGTAAGAGACTGTCACAATCAGATAAAAAAAAAAATCCTGACACCATCCCCCATTATATTGTAATAGACAAAAGGGAAAGGAGAATCCCAAGTCCCCAATCAAGGAGCCTGGAGTAGGGGGATGTTTGGTGTGTCATATAATACACAAAAAAGTAAATACTGTATTTATTGGCGTATAACACTCACTTTTTTACCCTGAAAATAGAGGGTAAACTGTGCCTGCGTGTTATACGCAGGGGGCCGTGGAAAGTTTTTTTTCTGAAACTTCCCTCTTAAAGTTAGGGTGCGTGCTATACGCCTGTGCGTGTTATAAGCTGATAAATATGGTATATAAAATGTTACAACATCTTTATTAGTGTATAAAATATGCAATTTGAATATTTTTTTATATTATATATACATATACACACACACACACACACACACACACATATATATATGATATAGATTCGTAAACAATGTTGACCTAGGGAACCAACGTGTTTCGCATAAATCCAGTGCTTCTTCAGGATCCACAAGCTCTCTAGATCAAAAATATGGCTACCAGTTAATTGTGACATCAAATTTCGATTTAGTTTTATAGTTATAGTCCTTGGACTAAAATTAATATATTACCAACACTGCGTCGCTTTAACTGACAATTGCGCAGTCGTGCGACGCTGTACCCAAACAAAATTTACGTCCCTTTTTCCCCACAAATAGAGCTTTCTTTTGATGGCATTTGATCACCTCTGCGTTTTTTTTTTTTTTGCGCTGTAAACAAAAGAGCGACAATTGTGAAAAAAAAACACAGTATCTTTTAAATTTTGCTATAATAAATATCCCAATTAAATAAAAAAAAAATTTTCAGTTTAGTCCCAATAAGCGTATATTAATTGGTTTGCGCAAAAGTTATAGCGTCTACAAAATAGGGCATAGATTTATGGCATTTTATTATTATTATTATTATTTTTTATTCAATTATTATTATTAAATTATTTTATTTTTTTTGACTAGTAATGGCGCCAATCAGCGATTTTTATCGGGACTGCGATATTGGATATTGCGGCGGACAAATCAGACACCTTTGACCAATTTTTGGGACCATTGACATTTATACAGCGATCAGTGCTATAAAAATGCACAGATTACTGTATAAATGTCACTGGCAGGGAAGGGGTTAACACTAGGGGGCGATCAAGGGGTTAACTGTGTTCCCTAGGTGTGTTCTAACTGTGGGGGGATGGGACTGACTAGGGGAGGAGAGAGATCGGTGTTCATACTTAGTATGAACACACAATCTCTCTCCTCTCCCCTGAGAGAACCGGGATCTGTGTGTTTACACACACAGATCCCAGTTCTCGCTCTGTCATGAGTGAACGCGTGTTCCCGGTGGTCATCGTGCCCGCCGGGCACTCGCATCGCCTCCGGGGACACACTGCGGGCGCGTGCCTCCTACAGCGTCTTAAAGAGCTACAGCTACAATGGCTCGCCCAGGGGAGCCAACCTGCTGCAGTATAACTGCGGCAGCTGGTCCGGAAGTGGTTAAATATTAAGAAAAATAAATAAAGAAAAGCCTTTTTCCTTTTTTTCTTTTAGCAGCTTAGTAGATGCCCCCTACATATTCCTATGTGGTAGTGCAGTGTTAATTTTGACGTCAAACTTCCATTTAGTTTTAGTCAGTCTTTTGACTAAAATGCCATTTTAGTTTTACTCGTATTTTAGTCATCTTAATTGTTTTAGTTTTAGGCATATTTAGTCGACTAAAATAATATAAATTTAGTCGACAAAATTAACACTGATGGCTACCATGTCTAAAATCACCTGTTATACATCAATCAGCACGTATGGCCAGATATTATCCAAGTAAAGTGTAGATATCTTAACCACTTGCCGACCCTTCACGGAGATATACGTCGGCAGAATGGCACGTACAGGCACAATCACGTACCTGTACGTGGCCCTTTAACTGCCAATGTCGGGTTCGCGCGCGCGCCGCCGGCGGCGCACTCGCGACCCCCCTGCCTTCCCCGTGAGTGGGACCGCGGGTCCCGCGGACTCGATCGCCGCGGGGATCCCCGCGATCGTCTCACGGAGGCTCGGAGTGGGGAGATGTGTGTGTAAACACATCTCCCCGCTCCTCTACTGACAATGTCAGCGATCTCCGCTCTGTGTAATCAGAGCGGAGATCGGTGACGTGTCAGTCGTAGCCACGCCCCCCCTCAGTTAGTAACACGCCCCTAGGCACACTTAACCACTCCAGCGCCCCTAGTGGTTAACCCCTTCACTGCCAGTGTCATTTTCATAGTAACCAGTGCATTTTTATTGCACTGATCGCTGTGAAAATGACAATGGTCCCAAAAATGTGTCACAAGTGTCCGATGTGTCCGCCATAATGTTGCAGTCACGAAAAAAATTGCTGATCGCCGCCATAACTAGTAAAAAAATAAAAATTAATAAAAATGCCTTAAAACTATCCCCTATTTTGTAAACGCTATAATTTTTGCGCAAACCAATCAATAAACGCTGATTGCGATTTTTTTTACCAAAAATATGTAGAAGAATACGTATCGGCCGAAACTGAGGAAAAAATATGTTTTTTTATATATTTTTTGGGGATATTTATTATAGCAAAAAGTAAAAAATGTAATTTTTTTCAAAATTTTCGCTCTATTTTTGTGTATAGCGCAAAAAATAAAAACCGCAGAGGTGATCAAATACCACCAAAAGAAAGCTCTATTTGTGGGAAAAAAAGGACGCCAATTTTGTTTGGGAGCCACGTCGCATGACCGCGCAATTGTCAGTTAAAGCGACGCAGTGCCGAATCGCAAAAAGGGGCCTGGTCATAATGGCCTGTATTGGTCTGGGGCTTAAGTGGTTAAATTAGAAAGACTCTGTGTGTGAGCAGGGTGAGCAGCCTATGTTCACATATGGTCTATTGCAGGGTGCTACATATAGTCAAGAAAAGGGGGCACTAAAATCCATGGGAGAAACCACACCACCGAATATAAAATGCCCATCCAGACTTAAAAGTGGAGCAAAAAGCCACAGCACAATGGATGCCCTCTTAGGCTCGATTCACACTAATGCGTTTTTTGGTGCATTTTGCATTCTGCAGAAATGCATGGATTTTTTTTTAACATGGGTTCCTATGGGACATGTTCACATCAATACATTTTTGTGCCTCTGCATTTTTGAAAAGGGTCGGGGACTTTTTTTCCTGCAAAAAGCAGTGTTTTGCATGTAATAGAAGTCAATGGACCCACATCCAAAACGCAAGTACCGCGTTTTTGCCGCGATTTTGCCACGATTTGCGGTTTGCGTTTTTTTTTTTAAAGGAAACGCAAAAAAATGAAAATTACTGTATAAAAAAAAGAAATCTAAAAAAAAAACGCAAATCGCGGTAAAAACGCATGTTGAAAAGCGCGGCAAGCACCGCAAAAACGCTCAAAAGCAACATGCATAGGTGTGAATCGAGCCTCACTTGGAATATCAAAGCATGCACACCGACAATCACACACTGCTCAGATACCACTCTGTACAACGTTCATCCCAGTCCAACTAAAGTCTGCCATAGGCTTTGACAGGTTGCAGGGCTCATACACACCATTTCTGTAGGCTAACTTTACCGTTTTGTTTTTTAATTCAAATAAGTGTATTTTTTTCTAAAACAAATTGCATTTGAAAGACCGCTGAGCAAATATGGTGGGACATAAAATATTGCAACGATCCCCATTTTATGCTCTGGGGTCTCTGCTGAAACAAAAACTATAATGTTTGGGGGATCCAAGTAATTTTCTAACAAAAAATACTAACAAAAAATTGCAAAAAATACTAACTTAAACTTGTAAACAAAAAGTTCCAGAAAAAATCTGGTCTTGGAAAAATTTTAATATGTGCCCTACTTCCACCTGAACTTGTGTTCATCCGACAGGCTGGGTCACAATACTTTTTTCTCCTGGTCTGTAGTGTGTGGCATTTTGCAGTGTCCGTGCCACTTCCTGGTAGCGTGATCACTGGCCATCGGTTTTCAGAGAAGTCCATCACATGGTCATCAAAGAGTCCTGAAATCCTCAAGTTGTGTCGTCATGACAACACGATGCAAAACGGTGGCAACAAGACTGGTTGGCTAAGCAGTAGAGATAGAGAGGAGCTTCTGGTCATTAGATTCCACCAGTGGAAAAGGCATTGCAGAGGGCCACATGTCAGTGAATCCAGGAAAGCATTTTAGGGTTGGAGAACTTTTTGAATCCCCTCCCCCCCAGATTTTTGCATGCGCTTCTAGGGGCGTCAGACGTTTTTTTCCATTGCATGTTAGCCAATGTGTCCATGCACACAGACTTTAAGCAGTGTTTAGAGATGGGGGCTTTTAGAGTAGGGTGACCAGACATCCCCGGTTTCCGGGGACAGTCCCCGGAATGAGGACACTGTCCCCAGACAAAGTCTGTCCCCGGTTTTGTCCCTGGATTGGATTTGAACAGGGGCTGGGGCAATTTCAAAGACAGTCAGTGCAGAATAAAAAAAAATCTGAATTACACACCCCTGCTTCACTGCTCCTACTAGCTTAGGGGGTGTATTTTTTCCATTATCTGTGCCTCTTTCTCAGTGCCGATCCTGACCTCCCTGGGGCCCTAAGCAAAATTCTGCTAAGGGGCCCTCTACGGTGGCAAAAAATGGGTGTGGTTTACGTGGAATATTGGGCGTGGCTTACATGGGCATGGCTCAGAGGGGTGTGGTTAGAGTCTGAGATGAATGAGGGATGGAGGGAGAAAGAGAGAAAGAAAGAAAGAAAAATAAAGAAAGGGATGGAGGGACAGCCGGCCCAGATCCTACACCACAATAGAAATATGTGTATTCCAGAAAGTTTAACAAATCAGCAGATAAAGATACTCCAAACACTTGGTGTTAGCGCTTCAATCATCCCGGCACCATGGTTGTTATGGTGTCAGGATGATTGAAGTGCATTATTTCTATTATTACATTCTAATATAAAATTAAATTATTCAACTCACCATAATGCTGAATCAGTGGAAGCACTGAGTCCCTCCTTACACCAGGCATTCCCAGCGGAGTCCCTCCTTATATCAGGCATTCCCAGCGGAGTCCCTCTTACATTAGGTGTTCCCAGCGGAGTCCCTCCTTACACCAGGCATTCCCAGTAGAGTCCCTCCTTACACCAGGCATTCCCAGCGGAGTACAGCCTTAAACCAGGCATTCCCAGCGGAGTACAGCCTTACACCAGGCATTCCCAGCGGAGTCCCCTCCTTACACCAGGCATTCCCAGCGGAGCCCCTCCTTACACCAGGCATTCCCAGCGAAGCCCCCCCCCTTATATCAGGCATTCCCAGCGGAGCCTCCCCTTACATCAGGCCTTCCCAGCGGAGTCCCCCTTACACCAGGCCTTCCCAGCGGAGTCCCCCTTACACCAGGCCTTCCCAGCGGAGTCCCCCTTACACCAGGCCTTCCCAGCGGAGTCCCCCTTACACCAGGCCTTCCCAGCGGAGTCCCCCTTACACCAGGCCTTCCCAGCGGAGTCTCCCCTTACACCAGGCATTCCCAGCGGAGTCTCCCCTTACACCAGGCATTCCCAGCGGAGTCTCCCCTTACACCAGGCATTCCCAGCGGAGCCTCCCCTTACATCAGGCCTTCCCAGCGGAGTCCCCCTTACACCAGGCCTTCCCAGCGGAGTCCCCCTTACACCAGGCCTTCCCAGCGGAGTCCTTCATACACCAGGCCTTCCCAGCAGAGTCCCCCTTACACCAGGCCTTCCCAGCGGAGTCTCCCCTTACACCAGGCATTCCCAGCGGAGCCCCCCCTTACACCAGGCATTCCCAGCGGAGCCTCCCCTTACACCAGGCATTCCCAGCGGAGTCTCCCCTTACACCAGGCATTCCTAGCGGAGTCTCCCCTTACACCAGGCATTCCCAGCGGAGTCTCCCCTTACACCAGGCATTCCCAGCGGAGTCTCCCCTTACACCAGGCATTCCCAGCGGAGTCTCCCCTTACAAAAGGCATTCCCAGCGGAGTCTCCCCTTACACCAGGCATTCCCAGTGGAGCCCCTCTTTACACCAGGCATTCCCAGTGGAGCCCCCCCTTACATCAGGCATTCCCAGCGAAGCCCCCCCTTACATCAGGCATTCCCAGCGAAGCCCCCCCTTACATCAGGCATTCCCAGTGGAGCCCCCCTTACATCAGGCATTCCCAGCGGAGCCCCCCCTTACATCAGGCATTCCCAGCGGAGTCCCTCCTTACATCAGGCATTCCCAGCGGAGTCCCTCCTTACACCAGGCATTCCCAGCGGAGCCCCCCCTTACATCAGGAATTCCCAGCGGAGTCTCCCCTTACACCAGGCATTCCCAGTGGAGTCTCCCCTTACACCAGGCATTCCCAGCGGAGTCTCCCCTTACAAAAGGCATTCCCAGCGGAGTCTCCCCTTACATCAGGCATTCCCAGCGGAGTCCCTCCTTACATCAGGCATTCCCAGCGGAGTCCCTCCTTACACCAGGAATTCCCAGCGGAGTCCCCCCTTACATCAGGAATTCCCAGCGGAGTCCCCCCTTACACCAGGCATTCCCAGCGGAGCCCCCCCTTACATCAGGCATTCCCAGCAGAGCCCCCCCTTACACTAGGTGTCCCCAGCGGAGCCCCCCTTACACCAGGCGTTCCCAGCGGAGCCCCCCTTACATCAGGTGTGATGCCCCAGCAGCAGAGACTCTCTCCGCCGCCATTACACAGAGTGGACAGTGAAGGAGCCGACCGGGTGGCTGCCAATAGGAATTAAGCTGCGGCGCCGCCCACCCCCGCCCCTTCCCACATCATTTCACTCACAGACAGACATCAGCGGGGCGGGAGGTGGGCGGTGCCGCAGCTCAATTCCTATTGTCAGTCACCCTCCTCTTGGTCTTCAAGAAAATGGCGGCCGGCGGAGACATTGTCTCCGCCCGGCCCGCGGACCTCTAGCGGCGGCGGCGCTGAAGATTCGGGGGCCCCGAGTAATTACTCGGGGCCCTACGCAGCTTGCGTAGCAAGCGTATAGGGCGGATTGGCCCTGCCCTTTCTGATGATCATGTGCTGGTAGGAGTGGAGGGAATATTTCTTCAGTTTCGGGTGCATGCCCATTCAGCTCCACTCACATGTTCTTCTGCCTTGGCTCAAGTCCCGGACAGCCACCTGCCTGCTTATCTCCTTGCCTTTCCTGGCGGAGTGATCTTCCTCCAATCCCCACCCAGTAGTAGTCGGCGCTCAGAGAGTAAGACTTGACAGGCTATAAGGCAGGCGGTGACAGCGATGGGCAGAGAGTTGCTAATTGCCGCCATTACTAGTAAAAAAAAAAAAAAATATGTCCCCGGATTTCATTTAAAAAATCTGGTCACCTTATTTTAGAGGCAGAAAAAAACAACTACTGCCAGTGCATCCAGGAGCAGTGGCGTTTTAGCTGATAAAACATTAGACGCTTGTTAAGGCATGTTAACGCTAGGCACGCTTAGCGATTGAGTGTTAATTTCGGTAGCCAGAATAAATTATTATTCTGGCCAATTAAATGAATTAACGCCTGAGTATTTGACGCCTGTAAACGTGCCTAAATGTTACACATTCTTACAAACACCAGGCGTTTTTTCTGCCAAAACACTGCTGCCACGAGGAAAGGCTTTTAGGAGAATTTCCAAACATCCTTTGTGCAAACAAGGCGGATCCCCGTTCTGACAGGAGACAACATGGAGATTGGCTGTTCCTAGTGATCAGGAACAGCGATCTCTGTGTTGTCCCAGTGAGCCCATCCCCTGGAATAGTTAGAACACACACACCGAGGGAACACAGTTAACCCTTTGATCGCCCCTAGTGTTAACCCCATTGCTGCCAGTGTCATTTATACATTGATCAGTGCATTTTTTATTTGATTATTGTTTTTGTGTCACTGGTCCCCAAAAAGTGTCACTTAGGGTCAGATTTGTCCGCCGCAATGTCGCAGTCCCGCTAAACATCGCAGATCGCCAGCATTACCAGTAAAAACAATAACAAAAAGGCCCTAAATCTATACCCTATTTTGTAGACACTAAAACTTTTGCGCAAAACCAATCAATATAGGCTTAATGGAATTTTTATTACCAAAAATATGTAAAAGAATACATATTGGCCTAAACTGATGAATAAATTTGTTTTTTTACATAATTTTTTTGGGATATGTAATATAGCAAAAAGTTAAAAAAAATTTTTTTTTTTTTCAAAATCGTCGCTCTTTTTTTGTTTATAGCACAAAAAATAAAAACCGCAGAGGTGATCAAATACCACCAAAAGAAAGCTCTATTTGTGGGAAAAACAGGACATCAATTTTGTTTGGGTACGACATCGCGCGATTGTCAGTTAAAATGATGCAGTGCCGTATCGCAAAAAAATGGCCCGTCATTAAGGGGGTAAATCCTTCCAGGGCTGAAGTGTTAAAATCCAATTCCATTTTTTTTTTTTTTTTTTTTAACTTTGAACAAGGTGAGAAGGGGCTCAAATCTCTTAAGTTTTTTTTAAAGCTGTATAGGTCCCCACTGGGGAGATTTCCCCTCACTTCCTTTCTTTGTAGGGTGTCATTAGCACAGGATATGAGGGAAATCACCAAAGCAAATAATCTTACATGAGATACTCCATCGGTGCATTCACACCTATGTTTTGGTGCAGTCCAATATGGACAAGTGGTAACACGTGTCAGACCTGTGTAAAACACAGCTAAATATGAATCAAGAACCCACTGCATGCAAAATACATAGCAC